>CADWAF010000104.1:0-11556 GCA_902984215.1 Willaertia magna
AAAAAAAAATATTTAAATTTAATTTTTTTTTAAAAAAATATTTTTTTATTTTTTTAAAAAGCAGTATAAATTTATACTACTTTTATTAATTTTTTATTCATCAAAATATTAGCAAAAACAGTATAAATTTATACTGTTTTTTTGTTTTTGTTAAATAAAAAGAAAGAGTATAAATTTATACTTTTTATTTTATTTTTAGAAATACAAAAATTGTATAAATTTATACTCTTTAAGCCAAAATTTTATTTTACTCTTTACAAAAAACTGTGGTAAAAATAATAATTAATTTTCATAATTAAATTAAGCACATCTAAAACAGTGTTTTAAAAAAAAAAGAAATTTTTGAAAAAAAATTATTTTAAGGCTATTCCAAAAGATGTTTTATTGAGCTCTTTTTTTATTCTATTTTTGCACAAACAATCGGAAAACTGTATATAATTTTAAGTATAATCACTATAAAACTACTAAACTGATTGTTCTTTTTTCTTCTTTTAATGTAATTGTTTTGTATCTAATAAGATTAAGTTTTTTATGTATTTTCAAATAATTTATTTATAAAAACATTTTTTTTTTATTTAAACAGAAAAAAATGATTGTGATCTATATAGTTGATTAAATGTATTATATAAAAAATAAAAAAATTTTCTGTTTAAAATTTTTTTAATGGTTTTATTTAGATATTGTTTTAAAATTTTATTTATATTATTATAATAATTATGTAAATCCTTTAATTTTAAATATGTTGTATTTCTTTTTAATAAATTTATTGGTAATTGATATATTAGTTTTTATAATAAAATCTTTTTATCCTTTCTTTAGCATTCTTTTTTTTTTTATAATAACTTTCTTTGACTTTTTATTTTTTTTTGTAGACTTTTTTTTAATAAATGTTTTTTACTAATTTTTTTTATAATTTTTTTACTTTTTTTAAATTTTCTTTAGTTGACACATTAATAGTAGTTTAATTTATTTTTAATTCTGCAATATTAATGTTTAAAATTTACATTTTTAATGTTTAAAGTTTATTTTTTTCTATATTTGTTTTTTTATTTGTATTATCAATACTTTTGATTATCTTTTTAATCTTTTTTTTAATATTCTTAAAGAATTTTCTTTTTTAAATAGATTAACTTTTGGAGTAAAGTTGTTATGTTTTGTTTTTTTTAATGGTTGAGGTTTTTTAAATGATATATTAACAAATTTTAAAAGAAACATTAATGAAGGAACTTATGTTATTGTTATTAGGCATTTTTTATTTTTTATTATTTATTTTTTTTTATTTTTTATTTTTATTTTTTTAATTCATTACAACTTTTTTTATTTATTTTATAAACCTATTATTGTTTATTCTAAAATAAAAAACTTATTTTTCATTTTATAAAATCATATTCTCACCACAGCAAATAATAAATTATTTATCTATAGTTTCTATAGTATTTTTTTAAAAAATATATTTTTAAAATATTTATTGAAATTATTGTAACTTAAAAGATTAGGTTTGAATATATTATTATTGTAATAATTCATATGTAAATATTATATTATTAATGTTACTATTAAGAATTAAATTATTTTATGTAATAATATAAAACTATAATACTTTATAAAATTCAAAATTTTTCTTAACTCTTTTAATCTCACATTTATTTAATGTTATTCTTTTTAATTGATTAATATTTAAAAAATTACTAATTAATTTTTATTTGAAAAACCACTATTATAATTAAAACTATTATTTAAAAAAGCATTAGTTCTTAAATATGATAAATATTTTATTTTTTTATATAATTATAAAGAAATAATATTGCATTTTAAATATTGGTTTTTTATTAGTAAATAATATTATTTCATTAACATTTTATTTAAAGCCGTTATTAAAAATATTTATTGATGATACGTTATTATTTTTTGTTTAAATATTAGTAAATGATGTTTTTTAATGATTTTTATTATTAATATTATTAAAATAATAATATATTTAACTATTTCTATTATTGTTACTAACAAATAATATTATTGCATTAGTATTTTATCTAATTGTTATTAAAAGTATCTATTGTTGATCTGTTATTTAAAGAATTAATAAATTTATAATTATTGTTCATGTTAAGTTATTTTTTTAATAAAAATTATTAATTTTTTTTAATGATTATCTATTTAAATGATTAATAGTTATTATTTTATAAAGTATTTTCATTTTATATATAAGGTACTATGTAGAGATTTTAATTTTAAAGAGAATTTTAATAAAAAAATTTATTAAAAAAAAATTTATTTTTATTTAATTAAAAAAAATGACTAAAAAAATGTATTTAAATATTTATTAAACTTAATAAAAGAAAACAATTATTGTCAACATGATTTTCTTATTAAAAATACAATTAAACTAAAAAAAATATGAAGAATATAAAAATATTGATAATTTTAAATAATAAAAAAATCAGTTCAAAAATATTAATAATTTTAAATAATAAAAAAAATCTAATTTAATAGAATATTCAAAATTGAAAAGAAAATTAGAAAAAGAAATTACTTATTTAAAAGATCAAAAAAATAATAATTTTTATAAAAAAATGAAAGCTATTTTGATTTGAAAAAAAATATTTTATTAAATTATTACAATAATATTAATAATTAAAATTCTGATTTATTTTTAATTTTATTTCATTTTAGTATAAGTTTTTTAAATAAAAATATATCTATTAATATTAAAAATATTATTAAACAAATAACAATATATATTTTAAAATCTAGAAGCTTTAAAATAAATATTAAATAACTTTTTAAATTATTTAAAAATTTAATTTTAAATAATTTTATAATATAAATAGTTAATAATAATTAATATCTCAACTAGAAATGAAATTTAATTTTTATAAGGATTTTATTAGAAATATTAATTGTTATAAAAAATTTTATAAAAATAGCCATAGTTTAAAAATAAATAATATTTATAATAATCATAATTATTTTATTTATATTCATAAATTTATAAAAATCAATAATTATACATATTCTTTTACAATGAATATTAATGAAATTTTATTGTTTAAAAAAAATATAATGAATTTTTATCTATTAGTTATTACTATTAATAAATTTTGTTTTACTATGAGAAAATGATTAGAAAATTGTTTTTAATTTATTTTATTTTAATTTATTCCAGAAAAAAACGAGATAGATATAGTTTATGAAGTATTAAAAAAAGATAAAATTTATTTTTTTAAATCTTTTTTCTATGCCTAATTGTTTTTCTTTATTATTTTTATAACTATATAGCTCATTATTTATTGTAAAAATTAAAATATAATTATATTTATATGCAATCTTTTTGATTTTAAAATTTAATTATAATTCAATTAATTTATCTTTTGTAACAGATTAAATATTAATCTAAAAATTTAAGCTAAATTTTTATTATTAAAATGTTAGCCAATTAATTTTTTTTAATTAATAAAAAAACTATAAAGTTAAAAAAATTTATTAAAAAAATATTTTTATTATCTTTTTCTTATATTTATTTATATTCTCTTCATATTATATTCAATAATTCTTATGTTAACTTTATTTTTGGTAAAAAAAATTAAAATTTAATGAGCTCTCAATATATAAAAGAATTAAACTAATTTATTTAAATGAAATCTTTTATATAAGTCATTATTATACAAAATATTTAAAAAATAAATGTAAAACATTAAATTTATTAATAATGAATTATTTAGTTTAGAAATAATTTATTATAAAAATTATTAGTTTAAAAGAAATAAAATGATGGTTAATATTGAAAATAATTTTAATTATTATTTTTTATTGACGAAAGTTTGTTAGTATTATAAAGATAATTATGAAATTTATAAAGAATATTTAAAATTAAACAATAAAAAACAACCTAAAATATCTTTTATTATTATTGTTTTAAAAAGATAATTAAAGTTAGTATTTATAGATTATTTTAATTTAATATTATATAAAAATTATTATTATGATTTAATTATTATTAATTGTTTTATAAAATATTTTTAAATATTTTCTATTATTAGTAAAAAAGTTAGTTTAATTATTGATGAGTTAATAAAGTTTATAAATGATATTAAAAAAAAAAAGTATTATATTAAAGATATAGTTATTAGATATAATAATAAAATTAAATTTAAAAATCAGACAATGCAAGAATTTATTGAATAACATAATATAAAATTAAAGAAATTAAAAAAAGATGATAAATGATATAATTAAAAGAAGAAAGTAAAATAATAAGAAGAATTTAAATAAATGGTAAATTTAAGGTAGAAAGTGTTGTTTTAGTTAAAAAATTATTTATTGTTGTTAGATAAAATATTAAAAATAATTTAAAATAAAATAGAAAAGCAATAATAATAAAAAATAATGGAAATAATATATATAATGTTAAATAAAAAGAAATAAATAAATAAAAAAAATGAAATTCTTATTTAATAATAGAAAAAATATATTATAATGATTTAAAATATTATTATTTTGAAAATAATTTAAATTTACATTTTAATTTAAATAATAAAATAAAAGATAAAGAAAATAATAATACAATAATTTTATTAAAAACTACATTATTAATATTAACTATATCAATTACATTAAAAACCACATCACAATAAAAAATACAACAGAAACTATATTATCAACATTAACTACACCAATAACTACACTAAAAATCATATCAGAAACTACATTAAAAACTATATTAAAAACTACATTAAAAACTATACTAGAAACTACATTAAAAACTATATTAGAAACTATATTACAAACTATATTAAAAACTTTATTAAAAACAATTTTAGAAACTTCATTAGAAATAACTTTGAAACTACAATTAATAAGGTAAGTACAGAAGAAAATGATAGAATTGTAGTAGTAGAAGATATTTTGAAAAAGAAAAAAAAAAAAAAGAATAGACAAAAGGAATAAAAAGAAAAAAAAATTAATAACATTTAATAAAGCCATTTATATATTATTATATTTATATTGAAAACTTTAAATTTTAAATAGCCATTTTTAAGCTTTGTTATATTTTTAAAAACTGTATTACTATTATCTTTGTTATTGATTTAATCTTTTATGTCACTTTTACTCTAAAAAAGTATTTGTTTTATTTAATGTAGTCTATTTTAAAACGTTATTTAAATAATAATAATTATTCGCAAAAACAAAAGGTCTTATAAAACAAAATTAATCACACTAAGATACAGATAGTGATGCAGAGATGTGATTGGTGATAGTATGTTTTTTGTAACCGTTAAATCAAAAACTTTCAGTAAAAAAATAAGAGTTTTCGCAAACGGAAGTAATGGCTGTGGACAATTAAATAGAATAGAAAATGTAAATACGGAAGACAAATTAATTGAAATGCATTTAAATTTTAAAATTAAATTAATTGCTTGTGGATATTTTCACGTTTTAATTTTAACTGAAAATAATGAACTATATGGTTGTGAATCAAATTCATCTGGAGAATTAGGTACAAAAGAAAAAAGAAAAAATAATTTTTTTAAAATAATTGACAATAGTAACTCTATAATTGTTAGTAATGAAATTAAAGGATTGGCATGTGGTGGATATTTTTCAACATTTTTTACAAAAAATAATAATTTATATTTAACTGGACAAGGAGGTTGTGGACAATTAGGTTTTGGTGATTTTAAAAATAAAAATCAGTTTACAAAAAGTGATTTTAATTTTGGTAAAATTAAATTATTAAAATGTGGCGCTGGAATAACTGTTGTTTTAAATGAAAATGGAGATTTCTATTTTAGTGGCGACTCACTTATTAACGGAAAAATTTGTAGTTTTACAAAATTTTATTGTAATACAAATATTGTAAACGCTGAATGTGGTTATGACCACATCATAATGTTAGATAAATTTGGAAAACTATATTATTCTGACAGATCTGCACAAGAAATGGTTTATTTAGAAATGCCATTTAAAATTAAACAAATTGGTAGTAGTAGTAATTCCATTACTTTACTAAATGAAAATAATGAACTTTATTTTAAAAGAGAATATAGCTTTGATTTTTATGGAGATGATGTCGTTAAGAAAAGAGAATTTACAAAAATAGAAATTAACAATACTACTATTAAGCAAGCGAGTAAGTTATTTTCAGGATTAAGTGATAATGAGACCAATCAACGACAACAATGGATAGCTTATATTATTTTTATAAAGACGATGAAAATAAGGAAATTAAAGAATTATATATTCCATTAAAAGAGACAAATGAAAAGTTTGTGTATCCTTTTATTGGAAATAACTTTATTTATGTTATTACTTCTAATAATGTATTATTTGAAGAAGAAAGTAAAGAAGTGTCTAGAATGTTTAATTTATTATTGAAAAGAATGTTTAATTTATTATTGAAATAATTAAGGTTTTACAACGCACTAGGTGATATAAATTTTTTATTTAATTAATATTTAGTATTTAAATGAAAGATCACAAAATGATTGCCTTTCAGTCAATTGTTCAAATAAAACTTGAAACATTCTTTCAGTTTCCTTATTATTTACTTCTCCAAATAAAGGATAATCAGAAGCAATCACATAAATAAAATCATAACCAGTAATTGGATAAATATATTCTTCTGTTAAATTCCCATTTTCTTCTAAACACAGCTAGTTTGCATTTAAATGCAAAGTGCTGTATTCAAAATTACTATAACATATATCTTTATTATTTGAAATAAAATAAAGTCTTCGACTAAGTCCAGAAATAAATTTATCAATTTTAATTCCATTCGTTTCAGTTTTTTTATCAAATCTATTGTTCTTCAAATAACTATCTAGACCACAAAAAATAACAAATAATTCGTTCATTTCATTTAAAAATGAAAAGGAATAGTATTGACTACTTATTTGTTTAATTTTGTTTAAAACTTTACAATGTGTTACTTCCCCTGCTTCTCCTAATAAACAAAACGATTATCCATATTTATCTAAGAATATAATATGACGAAAACCACAATGAAAATCAATAATATCAGGATTCCAATAAAACATTTTAAATGTTAAATCATAAAAATATTTATAAAATTGGCCATTTTCATTAAAAATAACGACACTTGAATCTGTACATTTTATGGTTTTAATTTTACCAAAATTAAAATTACATTTTGTAAATTCTGTTAAATTAAATTTATCTTTTAATCCTAATTGTTTTCTAACTTCTTGTCCAGTTAAAAATAAATTGTTATTATCTGTTAATAATGTGGAAAAATAAGCACCACAAGCTATTGATTTAATTGTATCAGTATCTGAATTGTAAACTTTTATAATTTATTAAAAACTTTCTTTAAAAAACTTACAAACTTTTCAAATTTTTCTGTATCAGAAACTTTAAAGTAGTTTATAATAATAAAATATTTAATACTTTTTTTTATTATAGTAACAAATTATTAATATTTATTAAATAACTTTACTACTTAACTAATGATTAATATACTTAAAGAAATTAATGAAAGAAAAAAGATAAAGTTTTTTAATTTAGATATTTATAAATTTATAATTATATTTAAAATTAAACTTTTTAAAAACAACAATAAAGACAAACCATTAGTTGAAAAGATAAAAAATTATTTTTATTTTAGATTATTAAATTGTTTAATATTTAAAAATAGATTTATTACTAATTTAACTAAAATATATAAAGATTTTGTAAATATTTTAAAAGAAAATATTAAAAAAAAAATATTATCTAATATTTTAAGTTCATATATTGTTATAAGAGGTTTTAATTTAAAGAAAAAAATTCAAAATAAATTTTTAAAGTTTATTAAAAATATTTTATATATTAATTTATATAATAATTTATCAGTTTTTATATTAATAGTAAATTTAAAAAAAGTAATAAATATTAGATTTAATATTAACTATGATAATAATCTTGAATATAGTAAGATTGAAGTTTTTATATTTGATAAAAAAACAGTATAATTATAATAAAGTTTATTACTTATTAAAAATTAACATAACTTTTAATCTTACTAAAGTTAACAAAGAAAAAAATAAGTATGAAAAAATTTATAGTTTTAAGTTGTTTATTATTTATTGAATATGTGTTGAATTTTTTGTAAGATATAATAATTTAGTAATAAATTTCAAAAATTATATTTATAATATTTTCTTTTACTATTATTTGTATAGTAAAGAATATTATAAGAAATATTATAAATTTTTTAAAAGTATTGTACAAGATTAATTTAATAAATTAATTAATAATGAAGCTTTTTATGATATTAATATTTGTATTGAATAAAATTGTAAGTATTAATTCAATTAACTATATTTTTAAACTTTGTATCAAAAATAAATTAATAAAATATTGAACAAAAAAGAAGTAATAGAATAAAAAAATTAATAATTAGTTAATCTAAAAAGAAATTAAAAAAAATTAAACAATAAAGATTAACTAAAAAGTTATTAAAAGAAAAATAAAATATAAAACAAATAAAAACTAATTATTTTTCTTTTTCTTTAAAAAAAATTTTTTAATTAAAAAAAAACAATATTTGCAAAAAAAATATAATATTAAGTGTTTTATTAGATGAAAAAATTAATAATTAATAATAAAACTAATGATAATTTATCAAATAAAACTTTAAAAATGTTGATTAAGAATAATAATTATTTATTAATCAAAACAATAACAACATTAATATTAAGAAAAAAATTAATATCTATCAAACAATTAACAACTAAAACTAAATAGAATACAGAAAAATAATAAAAATTAGATGAAACCTAAAAAAAATAAAGAAGGTCAAGAAAAAAAATATAAAGTTTAAAATTTTTCTGAATATATTTTAAATAAAAATATAAAAAATAAAACATAAATAAAGTTGAATATATTTAAAAATAAAATTATAACAAAAGTAGAAACAATATTTTTATTTTAAGTACTTATAAAAAACATTGAAAAATTATATAGTAATATATAATCATTTTATAAGTTTTTAATTAAAATTAAATAAAAAAAAAGTATATTTAAATTAAAGGTAATAAATTGGAATAAAGTTATTTGTTATATTGTTAATTATTTTAAAATTAAAAAAAAAAATTATTTAAATTGTATTAGCAGTATTAATATTTTGAATTTAAATAATTATATTAAATCCTTAAAAAATGAACAATTAATAATTTGGATTGTTGTAATGAAAAAATTTATTAGAATATTAATTTTAATTAAATTTTTTAAATCAAATAAAATATTAAACACCTCAAAAATAGAAATAAATAATAAAGTATCAGTTTTAATTAATATTAAAAGACAAAAATTTAATGAAATTACAAAAGAAATATTTATTAATTATTTTGAAGAAAGAAAAAGATATTTATTAGTAATTACATTATTAGAAAAAGTAAAGTATTATTGAAAAAGAAAGAAAATATATTATAGAAAAGATTATTTATAATTATAAATTAACCAAATTATTAAAAAAAGTTATTATTTAATTGTAATTTTTTATTTAAATACAATAATATATTAAATAATAATAAAAAAACACAACAATAATAAAGAAACTTATTAAAAAAAAGTATTCCAATAAAATTTAATTTATATTCTATCTTCTAAAAAAACATCTCTATCTCTTATTACTTTTATATTATTTCTAATATTATTATTTTTTTTAAAAGGTAATTTAAAAATAAATATAAATTAACAGTATATACTGTTACAAAAGAAAGTAAAAAAAGTAATATTTTTATTACATAGAGAGTTAAAATTATGTATGTAATTATGAATGTGAATTATTAAATGATATTAGAGAAAAAAAAGAGATTTAATTGTTTTTCTAAATAGTATTTATTCTTTATATAATAATAATAATTGTTATAAATTATTTAAACTTTAAATAGTTATAAATATTTATATAAGCTTTAACTTATAACCATATATTAATTATCTATTGAAATATAAATATAAATTCATCATTAAACAATAAAAAAATAAAGCAATTACTAAAATTTTAAGTAATTAAATTATAAATCAAAAAAAGAATATTCTAATTTCTATTATAAATTTAAGAGTAAAAAAGTTTTAAAATTTAATAATACTAATTTAAAGCTTTTATTTAGAAGAAGTATTATGATAAATGTATATTGTTTGTCATTTATTTTAAAAGTAATTTAATACTAGTAAAGATTTATAAAATAATTTAAATTATGACTAAAAGTGTGAAATTTTTACTATTTGTTATAAATGGTTGTTGATTTTCTGTTGTATATAATTTTAAAATATTTAATTTTAAATATTCTGATTTTAGTGAATTCTAATTATCAAAAGTTAATTCGGAATTTACAATAATACTTTATATTAACAAATTTAGTAAATTTATATTATTAAATATTAAATCTTTATCTAAATAATTATTACTTTCAATTGTTAAATATCTAAGTTGATTGTAATTATTAATTAAATTATTACTTTCTAGAAAAATATGAATATTTAATTTATAAATATTATATTAAATTCATTTAAAGTATTTAAACTTAATGGTTGACTAAAATTTACACTTTTTAAATTATCAAAAGAATATTTTGTATTGTAAAGAAAATAATCTAAAACTTTTTTTATAATTTCTTCCTTTTCAATATCAAAAAATAAATATTCCAAACTATTACAATGTAATTCAATAATTGGTTTAATATTTTCTAAATTATGATCATTTAATTTTAACATTTTTAAATCTTTAAATGTTGTATTAATTTTTTTTAAATTAATTGTTAGAATTTTCTCTAAAATATATAATTGTGTTAAATTTGGAAAAGTATTAATTAAAAAATTAAAAATATTATTGTTTTATAAAAATTTTTCGTATTTTAATTCTTTTAATTCATTAAAATCTATTAATAATCTTTTAACCATTTTCTTAACATTACAAAGAGCATTTAAAATATTAAAAAAATTCTATAATCTTTTTTCACAATTTTCAATAAACCATTTTACTTTATTTGGCGATTTAAAATTAAAAAATAATTTCATAAAAGCGTAATCTATATAATTTTGCAATTTCCTGCCGATACATAAAAAATAAATTAGTATGTATTCACTTTTTTTTAGTGGAAAAAAAAATGGTATTTTTTAAGTGTTTTTTTATATACTTTTTTTTGTACCCAAGTAAAAATTGAGCTATTGGCTAGAGTATTGTCTATCTATAACTTTTTTTTAGTGCCACTATGTGTGATATGACATTTTTTTTGTGTTTAGCTAAAGGTATATAGTATTTTTTTTAGTATATTTAACTAAAATAATCTAAAAATTATATAAAAATGTGGAGGATCATGTTGTAATAAAAAAATTAATTTAAGTTGCCTCTAATCTCTTCTTATCTATTGTGATCTCTCACCTAAGCTGCTATGTTTATATTTACTTTATAAAAATTTATACTATCAACATTTAACATAAAAGAATAAGTATTCTCATTATTTTTTGTAAAACTGTAAATATTATTCCTGTAATTAAAAATGTTATATATATTATTTATATATTTATCTTGTTTTTCGTTATTGTAATAATCTT
>CADWAF010000107.1:0-25727 GCA_902984215.1 Willaertia magna
AGTGAAAATCCGAATGACAGGCCTCCATTTACTGATATTTTGAACTGTCTGAAAAGTATGAAATAATAATATTTCACCAACAAGGCACAAATAAAGCGACAACTAAGTAAAAATAAAGCTTACAATTCCTTAGCATCTACTTAAATATGTAATTTAATGCCTTTATCACAGCACCAGTATTACAATACTGGTAATATATATTTTTCAGGGCGATTGATGGTTCAACAATTATGAACAGCATCAGTAGTGTAACGGTATCATACCAGCCTTCCAGTACCGAGCTAGTTCAGAAGTAAGCTGGTGACCCGGGTTCGACTCCCGGCTGATGCAATATGTTTTTGAATTGAGTAGGAAATATTAGCAGTGTGAGAAAAACTAAAACTGATAACAGTGGTGTTGATGTATTATCAACAAAATTAAAATTATTAATAAAAAAGAAAAATTTAATTAATATAAATATAATTAATAATAATTTTTATGACAACAATTTAATTGATAAAAAATTTTAATGATAATATTAATTGTATGAAAAAATCTAAAAAATTTTAATGGTAATCTTAATTATAAAAAATAATAAATAAATTTTTTTTCATTTATTATAACTAATTAATGAACAAATTATTAAAATATTTTTTATTTCAATTTTTTTTTAACTTTTTATTTTATAAAACACCAAATTTGTAAAATGAACTACCTCCAGTGGGGCTCGAACCCAAGACCTCGGGATTAGAAGTCCCGCGCTCTTCCAACTGAGCTATGAAGGCTTCATGTTTCCTTATTTTTATTGTTTTGTGTGACACAAAATAAAGCTTTTTCTTTAAACTTGGCCCGTGAGTTTGCTTTTTATTTGTGTTATACTGTTTTATTGTTTGTAACAATGATCGGGTATAATGATAAAGAAAGCAAGGAGATCAGAATTTTGAATACTTATAGCCCAGTAAATGCCAGTGTATCTACGTACGATCCAAGTTTATGGAGTCTAGTCAAATCCGTTTGGCCTGACTTGAACATACAAAACCTATAGAGATAATCTGTGGATAATCTGCTTTCTTTTTTGAATAAATTATTCACTTTAGTGATAGTTTAAAAAGTTTTTTCAATGTTTGTAAAGTAAATAAATGGTAATAAAACTCGAAAAATAAATGGTAATAAAACTCGAAAGAAACATGAAACAAAATCATTATTTACTTGTTATACTTGTTGGTGATACCTTTAAAATAAAATTCTTTTTAAAAACATTAAAACCATTAGCATCAATACTCTCCCTAATTCTCTTAAAGAAACTCAAATACCAATGTAAATTATGACTATTGTCACAAAATAATTTTAAATTATATAAAGAAAAAATACTACTTACATGCTTAATAAAATAGTTCCTAACATTTCATGAGTATTAAATAAATGATGAATATAACCCTTAGTATGATTCTTACAAACATAACAATTACAATTATCAACTAATGGTGTAAAATCAGTCTCATAATTTCTATCTCTTAAATTAATTGTCATTGGTGATAATTCTTTTCTTTCATTTGAACTATAATCCATTAATTCTTCTGAATAAGAAACACTTTCAATTGGATAAATTGATGCACAAGCCATTTCAGCAGTTACAAATGGATAAACACCATCAAATAAATCAACACCTCTTTCTATACATTCCAAAACTTCAATAGGATGATCCTTTCCAGAAATATAAAATAATAATTTATCTAAATTAATATTTTCGTTTAATTTCAATAACTCTTTCTTAATAGAATAAATAATATCTAAATCATCATTTGGACTAATATCTAAATGAATACCTTTTACTTGATCTATTTGCTTAGGTAAATTAGGTAAAGAATTTTCTCCTTTATAAAAAACTGAATAAAACATTTCTGGAACATTTTCATTCTTTTCTAATAAAATTTCCATTCTCTTTTCTAAACATTTATTTCCCCAATTTTCATTACATTGCTTAGCTCTTTTTAAAGGTTTACCAGATGTAAAATTATTTGTAATTTCACATTTAATATTTAAATCACACATTCCAATAAAAATATTTGGTTTAAATAAATTAAAAACATGATTATTAAAATCATCAATATTTACTTTAGTTCTACCTTTTTCTAAATCTGCATACATTGTTTTATCATTTGAATTACTTGTTGGAAATGGATATTCAACATTTCTTAATGTTTGAAAAAGTGGATATTTTTCTAAATGTAAATAACTTGATAATGTATTTTTCTTTTCTTCATTCTTTTCATTTAAATAACTATTGAGTACCTCAACGCTTGGATTTTCTAATAAATCCCAATAATTCAAGTTCAACATTACTCTTTCTTCTTCTTCTTGATTGTTATTGGTTGAAGAGAATAAATTTTCAACAAGTCTATCAAAATGGTCGCATGTAATACAGGGTATAGTACCTTTTCTAGTATGAACTAAATAATTTGGTGTTGAAACCTTTACCTTCGGAAAGCCTTCCAACAAAATCTTACCAGTTCTATACTGACCTTCTTCTTCTTTTTGTTCTACCCTACTGCCACCAGCCTTTGTCCCGATAACAAATTGCATTTTTTTTTACCCGCCAAAAAGCCTTTCACTCATTAGAAACCTACACTATACTTTGTTTGAAAACGTATGAATAAAAGTACGAGGTAAAAAAGCTTATAGAAACCACAAAAACAAATAACAACACCGATGGTGGATGAAGAATATAATTATTATTGTTGTTATTAGAGGAAATAATTAAAAGAAATGTTAAATAAAGGATAGATTTATAAAAAAGCCCACACGAAAGGTTTTATTTAGTATTACTTTAAATGTATTTAAAAAATTTAGTACAGCTTAGTGTTTGTTTTTTAAAATTCTATACAATAATAAATACGTTTTGTGTTATTTACAGAAAATTTAGTATTTAAAACTCTAGAAATAATACCTAGAAATAATATTATTTTGTTTTAGAATTGTTATTGTCCTTCTTCACTAGATTGATCATAATTATTATTATCGTTATTATTGCAATCACAATCAAAAACTAAAATTTGGCATGGACTAGAAGAATTATTGACAAAGGTTGAATGATTATCTACATTATCGCGGGAATGAATCCTTTTCATTTGAATTCCATTTAATTGTAGTTCAGAAATAATATCTTTATTATTATTTGGCGTTCTTGGTGAATCTACAACAACAGAAGAAGAATTAGCAGTGGTAGTTGTTGTTAATAAACCTGAAACATTACTTGAAGTGTTTGCATTATTATTGTTATCAGAAACGGTTACATTTTCTTTCGTCATTGAATTTATAACGGTTGTATTCTTCTCAGACATTTTTTTAAATTTAGGTTCTTCTAATTCTGAGAAATTCACCTTCTGTTCTTGGCGCCAAATAATCCTTTAAGGATTCGTGATTTAAGGAAAGTGGCGCTTTTTTTATAATAAAAAAAAAATTCAGATTTTTATTTCAAGGCTAACAACCAAACAGCAGCAACCAACAAGCCTTTCATTATAAACCAACAAACAACAGATATTATTATTTACTGATCCTCTCCCTCCAACATATATCAAAACATCAGCTTTAATAATTCATTAAAAACAACAACAAGTAAATGGTATGAAATCGACATTCATCTGATTTTTAACTTCTTTTTATTCAACAATCAACAATTCAACAGTCCGATAGCCAACATCAAGCAACAACAGCAAAGAAGGAAGATCAACATCATGATATAGAAGAAGAAGATAGTAAACATCAGTCCAGCATTGAAAATACAGCTACAGAAAATGCATTAGGTAATGATATTAGTGGTGATGATATTGACGAAAATAAAGGAAATGTTCTCTTTGTCTTTAATATTAGCCTTGATACCAGAAAAGAAGATTTAAAAAGAGAATTTAGTAAATACGGTAAGGTTGATAGAGTAGAAATACCTCTAGATAAAAACAAGGTAAATAGAGGATTTGCCTTTATCTACTATAATACAAAAGATGATGCCCAAAAAGCCTTGAACAATAAAATCATTGTACGCGATGAAGAACTATTAGTTCAAGTAGCAAAAAGAGGTAAAGAACATCAAAAAACACCAGGTCAATATCAAGGTAAATCTACCCCGCGTTCCAGAATTCCTCCAAAACAATCTCATCATGCTTCAAGAGGAGGCCACTATTCTTATAGTGGTAATACTGGAGGAAATAAACGATATGGAGGTTCTTCGGGTGGTGGTAGAGATAGTAACTATAAGGAAGCCTATGGAGGGTATTCTTCTAGAAGATCTTCATC
Source organism: Willaertia magna (assembly GCA_902984215.1). Taxonomy (NCBI): domain Eukaryota; phylum Heterolobosea; class Eutetramitea; order Acrasida; family Naegleriidae; genus Willaertia; species Willaertia magna. The sequence continues at coordinate 4,270 of CADWAF010000107.1, forward strand.
TACGAATACAACTCAATCAAGTAGTAATGGTCAATACCCTCCACCTTATTATTACCCTCCTTCATACGATGAGAAGGATGGGAAATCAACCTATCCATCGTACTATCCATATCCTTACCCTTATGGTTACTATCCTCCATATTATCCTTATAATTATGACTATCCTTATCAAATGGATGAAGTAGCACTTCCTGTTTCTTATGGCTCTTCTTCTGGAAGTACTGGTACAAGTGGCAATAGAAGAACAACGGGATCTTCCTATCATCACAGTTCCGCTAATAGTGGATATAACAATAATGAAGTAAATCATCATGGAAGTAGTAGACATCGTACAACTCCATCAAATTATAGATATAATCCTTACCCTGAACCATCAAGTCATCAGTCACATCATCATAGTTCTTACAATTCTCATGAAAATGATTATTCACACTATCCACCATATGGAGAGGAATATCATTCATCATCAACAAGAAGATCACAATATGGTGAAGAAACAAATGGAAATTATAAAGGAAGTAGAGATTATCATACCCCTTTAAAAAAAGATGAACATTTAAATAATTAATTCTAACAATTAAAAATTCATCAATTTATTTGTATCATATTGTATAAATATTTTTATTACGTAATACCACTTTACTTCCTCTTTTCGATATTTCACACATTACAACATACTAATTCAACATTTTACCAACAATTCTCATTAGTTATACTCTCGTAAATGACAATACGTAAGGCAACAATATAAAATGTTCAAACTTAGTTACCCTTAAAAAATTTGTTTCAAAAAAAAAGCAGTTTTAGCCTTTCATAAAATTTCCCTTAATTTTACTGTGAAAATATAATTTATAATAATTTTTTATAATGTTTGAAGCATATATCGGATTGGGAACGAATTTAGGCAACAGAATTCATAACATTCAAAAAGCCTTAGATATTCTTTCTGGAAGATTATCTAATCCTTCTTCTCCATTCATAATGAACAATAACAACAACAGCCATGATGTATTACCGGGATCAAATAATAATAACCACAATAATCAAAATAAGCTGATTGAAATTATAGATACAAGTTTTCTCTATTTATCCTCACCTCAATACATAACTGAACAACCAATTTATTTAAATGCAGTTTGTAAAATTAAAACAAATTTACAACCAAATGAATTATTAATTAAATTACAATCAATTGAAAAACAATTAGGTAGAAGGCGTGATTATCTTAATAACAATAATAATGGTAATAGCACTATAAATGTTAAATATGGACCAAGAATTATAGATTTAGATATTTTATTTTACGGTGATGAAATTATTGGTTCATTAAATGAAAAGAATGAATTAAAAACGGAAACGAATCATGAATTAATTGTACCTCATCCCAAATTATTTGAAAGAGATTTTGTTTTAAAACCTTTAATGGAGTAAGTTTTTTTTGTTAATTTTTTTGTAAGATTTAACATTTTTATAAAGTATTTGTCCTGATAAAATTCATCCAATATTTAAAAAGACAATTAGAGAATTATATGAAAATTTACAAAAATTTAACAAAAAGGGAATATTTAAAGTATTACCATTTTCTTCATTTAATAATAATAATAATATTCGTACTGACAATATTGACAATATCAATAATAATAATTGTGATATATTTGATGATAACTATTTCTTTCCCTTTTCTAATGATTCTACAAGAACTTTATTAATGGGAGTAATTAACGTGACTCCTGACAGTTTTAGTGAACAACAAGATGAAAATTCTTCACTATTGTTATCTGACAATAATAATACAATTAACACTAACAACATTACAGAGATGAATATTACTGGAAAGGTCCTTTTAGAAAATCCAAAACTTATAATTAATAGAATAGTTCAATATATTAATGAAATGAATATTGAGAACCCTCCAATGTTTTTATTTGATAATAATATTAGTGACAATTATACTATTAGTAATTATAAAAAGTTTAATAATAAGGAAGGTTTAAAAAGTCCTTCTTTTATTATTGATATTGGTGCTCAATCTACAAGACCTAATGCAACATTACTTTCTCCTGAAGAAGAATGGTTAAGATTGAAACCAATACTTGAAGAAATACAATCTTCTTCTTTTCTATTAGAATTAATGAAAGAAAAACATATTTTAATTTCAATTGATACTTTTTATTCACTAGTTGCTGAAAATTCAATAAAGTGTTTATTGGGATTTGTTCCTCTTCTTATTAATGATGTTAGTGGAGGATTAATGGATGAAAAGATATTTGAAGTTTGTTCTAGATATAGAATTCCAATAGTTATAACTCATATGAGAGGAACTCCTCAAACAATGACCAACTTAAAGGATTATATTGTTGTTAAAGATAGTTCTTCAAATAATAATAGTAAGGACCATGATGATGGTTCTTCTAATGTTAAAGCCAATACAAATATTAAGGAAGGTGTTGTTAAGGAAGATGAAGGTGTTGTTAGGGAAGTTGTTGATGAAAAAGAAGTAAATAAAGAAGAAGAACAATTTCTACAAGTATTATCGGAAGAGATACAAGACAGAATTAGAATAGCAATAGATAAATATCATCTCTTTAGATGGCAAATAATATTAGATCCCGGAATAGGTTTTGCAAAAGGAATGTTTCATAATTTAATTCTATTACGTAAGGGAAGAATAGAATTAAATAAAAGATTGCATTATGATTATCCAATGTTATTTGGATTTAGTAGAAAGGGATTTATTAGCAAGATATTACATGAAGATAATGATACAAAGAAGAAGAAGAAGAATAGTTTATTATTTGGTAATGCTGCTTGTTTAACTTGTTCTATTCAACAAGGAGTAGATATTGTTAGAGTTCATGACATTAAGGAAATGAATCAAGTAGCTCTCCTATCAGATGCAATCTATAAGAATAATAATAATCTTTTATAATAAATTCTTCCTTAATAATTCCTTAATAATAAATAGTAGTACAAAGGATAAGATGATGATGAAATTATTGTTTTTGATATTCATAAATAGCTTCCTGTATATATTCAATGATTGGAGATAATATTCCCCAAGATGTTCTAGCTTGTAACGTTTTTGCTTTAAAATTAAAATCCATACTAACATTTGAAAGTTCTGCAGTTTTATCAACAATTGTATCAATCTTTTCTCCTCTAACTAAACATTTATCAATATTTGCAATCATTTCATCTTGAATTAATTCAATTTGTTTTTTACATTTCTTAATTTTATTACATTGTGGATTATTATTAAAATTATTTATAATTTCCTTAATTATCTTTTTAAATTCAGGTTGTGGTGTACAATACTGTTCCCTTAATTTATATTTTAAAAACCATTGATCTCTTAATTGTTCACAACATTTCTTTGCAATATTTTTACTATATTCTAAATCACATAATAATAAGAATGTAATTTCATCTTGAACTAGATATGGAATTAATAATTTATCAAAAACATTTATACAAAAAGTATCTATTGGTGGAATTCTTGTAATCATATTATCTACAACATATTTTAATTCTTTACTTAATCCACCAGAACGATAAATAAATTCACATAATTTTAAATTTCCCTTTACAATAATGCAATAAACAATTTCGGCATCTTCCTTAGAAACTATACTTTTACTGTCTCTATCTTTCATTTTACAATTATTTTTTTAATTTTTTAATTATTATTGTAAATCCATTAATATCAGGATATCCCACCACAAGGCACTACAGTAAAAATAACTAACCTTAACCGAAAATTGTCAATCTTTATTAATAAATAATAATAATTAATTAACAATTATAAACTATTCAACACAAGCATTTAATAATCTTTCTTTAATCTTATCAGCTGTTGTATTTTGAGCAAAATATTCAGCTAAATGTCCATAAGGATCCATTAAATAAGTAAAAATTGAATGATCCACTAAATAATCTTCTTTTCCTTCTTTATAATCAGGTGCACTATAATATACACGATACTTTTTACATACTCTTGCAATTTGATCTGCCGTTCCAGTTAACCCTATAAAACGTGGATGATAATCAGATAAATATTCAATTACTGCTTCAATTGAATCTCTAGGTGGATCACATGAAATAAAGATTGGTACAATCTTTTCTGCTAATTCTGGTCTTTCCTTTTCAATTTGTTGTAAGGCTCTTGTTATTTTCTTCATCTCTGTTGGACAAACATCTGGACAATTAGTAAAACCAAAATAGATTAACATGTACTTTCCTCTAAATTCGGAATCTGTAATTACTTCTCCTTTTGTATTAACTAATGTAAAATTTCCTCCAAGTTTAGGAGCTCCAATAGCCTTTACTGCAGTGCCTGAGCCTTGTTCTATAATTTCATCATCAACAATGCATTTAGATGAATTGATATCGAGATGGAGTATTCAGTAAGGATATAGAATAGTTCATAAGGTTTGATATTAAGTAAAAAAGGCTTGTAGGTATTTCAATTAAGGTTTTTGTATTACTTACTTTTAAGTTCACCTTCACGTTTCTTTTGACGGACATCATAAGATGCAAAGTTATATAAAACGATACCGAAAACTGCAGGTAAGATTAAATTAGTTGGAGATAATAATCTTTTGAAATAGTCTGTAAATTTATTTTTTGATTGTTGTTTTTGATCTTTTTCTTCTTGTTTATTTTCTTCTTTTTCTTGATTAGTTTCTTGTTTTAAAGTTTCATTCTTACTTTCTAAAGGTGTTGTTTCAGATTGTTTATTAGTTTCTTCTTGTTGTTTTAATGCTTCTTGTTGTTCGGCAACCATCTTTTCGGAATTTTCTTGTTTATTACTGACTTCTTGTAATAAATAATGATTTAATGTAAAATTTCCTTGTTGATTTACTATAAATTTTGCAAAAATATTATTAGTAGATTGCTTTTTAAACAATAAATTTGCATTACCAACAACTTTGCATTGTTGTTTCACCAATTTAAAGGCTAAACGAGAAGATGAAGATAACATTTTTTTTGGCGCTTTTATTTTTTTAATTTGGAGAAAAATCTAAACCATTTCGCCTTTAATTACTTACAACGTTACCAATTTATTAAAATTTATTAAAATTTATAAAAAATATTTATAAAATTAATATTATTAAATGTTAATAATAATATTAATCAATATTAAAATCAATTAGTCTTATAAAATTTAATAAGAACGATAAGCAGTATTTAACATTGAAATAATTGTTGAATTATTCTTATTTTTTGCAAGTTGTAATGGAGTGGTAGGTTGTGCATGTCCAGATGGTAATGTTAAATCAACATCATATTCTAATAGAGCTTCTACAGCCTCTACAGAATCTCTTATTATTGCAATATGTAAAGGTGACCAACAAGAAAGATGATTAATATAATTTAAATCTTTTCTATAATATCTTAATAACCTTCTAATAGATGCTGCTTGATTTTGTGCAGCTGCAACATATATTGGTCTAATCCCTCTTTCATCTTCTACATCATCAAAATTAAAACCTCTTTTCTTTAAGAAATCAATAATCTCAACATGTCCACTTGCACATGCAAAATGTAAAGCTGATATACCATTAGAATTTCTATAATTAATATAATCTTTACCATTGACATTTGCTAAAACATTCATAACTTCTAAACAACCTGCAGAAGCAGCTACATGAATTGCAACTCTACCAAAGTAGTCAATTGCTTCTACATTTGCACCATGTTCAATTAATAATTTAACAATCTCATAATTACCTTTCTTTGCAGCTAAATGTAAGGCAGTTCTTGGATGTCCATCACTCGTTGTAGCATTAATATCACAATCATCATGTTCAACTAATAATTTACAAATATCAAATAATCCATTATATGCAGCTATATGAATAAGTTTCTTACCACTTGGTGTATGTTCTGTAGCACAAGCACCATGTCTTAATAATGTTTCAACCGTTTCAACTCTTCCCTTCTTTACAGCAAAATAAAGTGGATATTTCTTTTTACTAGTTTTTGCATTTAACGTTTCTGGTCGATGTTGAATTAACATTTCAACAATCTCAGCATTCCCTCTAGATGCTGCTTTATGTATTGCTAAATAACCATTTGCTGTAGGTATTGATGAAGCATCATATTGTGAATTAAATTGTTTTAGAATAGATGTAAATTCTAAAATAAATTTTATAACTTTTGAGTGACCCTTTTCTGTAGCTATTATTAATGGAGTTCTTTGATTATCATCATTTGTTTGACAATTAATTAATTCATGTAATATTTCTGCATTATCTCTAGTTACAATTATTTGTGTATCTTTCCCTTCAAAAAAGAATGGAATGCCTTCTTGTTCTTTATTTAAATTTTCATTTAAATCTTCATGAATTGTAGATTTAATAAATTTCTTACTTGCAAAAGCCAATAATAATTTTAAAATTTTAAAGTGACCACCATAAGCAGCAAAGTGGATTGGTCTAGAACCTTTTGAATTAGAAATATTATATGCAATATTTTCTGGAAATTTATCTAATAAAAAAGAAACAATTTGTGAATATCCAGAATTACAAGCAATATGTAATGCAGTTTGACCTTTAAATTGATGGTCTGGTTTAATCATATTAATATCAAATTTATTTACATGTTGTTCAATTAATTCTGTCAATAATTTTAAATTATTATTAATTACGTGTTTAAAGAATAATACTTCAAATGAAGAATTATTATTATTTAGAGAAAATTTGGAAGAAGACTTAAAGTTAGAAGAAGAAGGCTTGGAAGTGTTGTTATCATCTTCCATTTTTCTCTTTTTCAATTTAATTTCATTATTGTTATCATCATTCGTAATAATAATAGTATTAATGCTATCATTATTTTCTAGATTTAAAACTGTGGTAGTATCATTATTATTATCATAATTATACTCTGAAAAAAGCCTTGTTTGTTTATTATTATTATTTATATCGGAATCATCCTTTTGAATATCATCCACCCCATCATCTACCATCATGATTGTTGTTATTATTTCTTCTTGTTGTTGGTTCATTTTTTAGCCTGAAGTTAAAAAAATAAAGAGGGAAGGAAATATCTAACCCTGCACAATTCGCCAGTATTCACAAGGCTAAAGAGCAAGGCTAAAAGCAAGAAAGCAGTTGTAGACAAACCTTGGAAACGATATACAAAAAACAATCAAGAAAGATTGAGGAAAGCTTTGCATGACAACGAAGGTGAAGTGTTACAAACAACAAATCATTATCCAAGTGAAAAATAAATACTTTTCTACTTGTGGTTACGGTTCATTTAAAGTTGTTGTAAAAAGAAACGTTTGTTAATTGACCGGTTTTTACAACTTATATCTAGAAAGAACAAAGACGGTCTTGTTTCACAGTTTTTGTACTTTTAATCGTTCATTGTTTTAAAACAAAAACACCAAATTTCAAACTTCTAATTGGCATCTATTTTTAACTTCCTATTAATCAAGAACTATTTCGTCACCAACGTTCTTTGTTTTTACAGCAACGTGCTGTTCTTAGCGAAAAAAGCAAAAATTCATTTTCAACGAGAAAAAATTAATGAGTTTGAGGAAAAGATGATGTTTGCGAATTGGCTTTTCTCTGCATATGATAATTATGTAGATGATGGCGATAATGGCAGTAACAACAACAACAATACAGTTAACAATGAAGAAGAATATGAGAATATCATCTTTCCGAATAATATTCATCATCCATCTTGTTCTTGCGATAAGCACTATTCAACTAATAATAACAATAATGACTATAACAATAATAACGCTACTAGCCTAGTTATTAAATCCGCAACAATTAATCTAACTAGCCTTCCAAATGATGCTTTCGTAGAAATTCTAAGTTATCTAAACAAAACTGATATCTTTCACGCAGCAATAACTTGTAAACATCTTTACCAAATGATTTTTTATGAATCAACAAGTAATTTTACTTTATGGAAAGTGCTTTGTCTTCGCGATAAAATTTTAGTGGCGGCGCCAAAAATGACTACAAATTTTTCTAATAATAATAATAGTTCAACGATAAATACAATTTTTAATAATAATCATACAACAATGATAAATTCAAACCATAATTTAAACAATAATAATTTAAATGATGCGAATAAAACTTTAAAGAATAAAAAATTAATGAAAAAAGAATATAATATGGATCCATATAGAGAATTATATTTAAATTATGAAAATACAATTGGTAAATCAACATGTGAATGGTTTTGTAGATTTAATTTAATTAAATTAGAATGGGAATTAAATTTAGAAATATTAAATAATATTATAAGTAAAATTCAAAATAAGGAAATTTGTATTGTAACTGCATTACAATGTTCACCTGAAAGAAATGGATATTCCTATGCAAGTCAAATTGTAAATAATTTATTGGGAATTGATGGTGCTTTTCCAGATTATATCAATCACAATAATAATGCATCTGTATATAAGAATGACGAAGAAATATTGGAAGATGATAATACATCGACGTTACCTTGTTTATATATGTATACTCGACCATTAAATAGAATAAGAAAATCTTTAGAAAAGGGAAAGAATCAAAATGTTTTATTTTTAAGAGCTTATAATTTATTTGAAGATGAAGATGATGATATTTTTAAAAATCATGATTTTAATAGTGACAATAGTGAAAATAATACTTTTTGTAATAATGAATCAAATTTATCATCAATTAATCATTTACGTAAATGTTTAATGAGATTTATTATTTTATTTAGTTCAACAATTATAATTTGTAAAGAAGAACATAATAACCATTGGATTAATGATTTAGATAATTTAGTTGATCCAGTTTCTGAACCACCTCTATTTGGAACGTTTAATAGAAGTTTACTAGTTTGTAATTTCCAAACTAAAAAACAATATTTTCCAAATAACAATTTAAATATTAATTTAAATAATTTAAACAATAACCATTTAAATAATCATCAAAATATTGAAGATAATAATAACATTGAAGAAGAAATTAATGTATATGATTTATTATTAAATGAAGTAAAATATCAAAATAACCATAATAATAACAACAATCGATTCATTTCACTTTTATTAAATTGGTTCGGTAAAATTCACGGTATAAATATTAAAAACTTTTTACATAATACCATTAACCAAGATGATTTATGGTGTTTCATTAACGATATCACAAGTAAATTACAATTTGGTTCTTTACTTTCACGTTGGAATTTACTTAAATCAAATGGTACAACATGTAAACAATATTTAGAACATGTCGTTAAAGAAACGAATAGAAGAAGAAATAATTTTATAAATAATAATAACGGTAATAATAATACCATTGTAATGAATAATAATAATAGTAGTAATATATTGTACGAAAAGATTTTAACAAAATTTGCAAAATCTCTATTAAAACAAGAAATGCAAAAATCATTAGAATTTTATAAAAGAGCAGTGAAAGAAGAATTAAATCCATCTTCACCTTTAGAAATGGAAGAATTAGTTAAATTATCAGAAATGCATGCAGAAACATCTATTAGAATGTTTACACAATCAATTGCATCAGCTTGTTTTCAATCACAAATGATTGAACAAGTTGAACAATTATTAAAACATGGTATAAATAATAATTTTAGAATTTTATGGCGGGAAAATGCAAGAAATTCGGAAGAATTTTGTCAACAAGTTTGGAATGCTTGTTTTAAATGGATGAAAGCAGAATTTGATTGTCCAAGTTATCTTCCTTCTTCTGCTTTAAATAATAATAATAATAATAATACATTAAATCATTCCCAAAATGGTAATAATATTTTAAATAATGGAATGAATGGAAGTGAAATTGATTTTTGTCAAGTATTTGAATCTAGATTTTTTAATTCATTAAATGTTTATTTAGATAATGCAAAAGGTACAAAAAAGATATTTATAATGAATTTTTGTAGTAAACAATATATTGAAGATTTAATTTTACCTTTATATTCATCAAATGAAATGAAAGAAAAGTGTCACTCTATTTTATCAATTATTGAAAACATGACATTGACAAGTACAATTAAAATTGATTTACAAAGAACTCATTTACAAAAATTATCAACAATTAAATTAAAATTATTAACAATTGAAAATACAATTGAAAGATTAAAAGAAGAAATTAAAATTAGAAAAGAAGAAATTAGAAAATCAGAAGAACAATCTGCAATTATTGAAGATAGAATGAATATTTTAGAAATGAATTTTATATTTAATCAAGAATTACAATTATTATTGACAAAAGCATCTACAATTAGAAATTTATATATTGAAAGTGCTGCAATTGCTATTCAAAATAATATTGAATTACATTGTAAATATTTAAAGGAATATGAACAGTTATTATTGGAAAGTAATTCTATTATTATTGATTATAATAGTAATGGTGTTGTTATTAACCATGGTGGTAATAATATTGTTGATAATAATAATAGTGGTGGTGTTAGTGGTATGAGTGGTATGAGTGGTATTAGTAGTGGTATAAATGGTAAAGAGATGGTGTTGAGGGAGTATGAATTGTTATTGAAAGAGTATTCGAAACATTTAAATTCAAAGATACAGAGGGCTCAATTTTTTTATCAACAATCTACAAATGATATTTATTTGTAAAGTATATTTGTAAATTATCATAATAATTAATTTGTATTGTCTAGCCATAAAATTATCTTTAAAAAATTATTAGCAAATAATAACTTTTAAAATTTAAAAAGAAAGCAGATTGACCGTATGCCAGATAATCTCTATGGGTTTTGTAAGTCTGGGCCGAACGCAAATGAATTTAGTTCGGCCCTCTTTTGACTTGAAGCGTACGTAGATACACTGGCCATTGGCGAATTGTTACTTGTATCAAGTAGTTAGGTCTCTTTACTTTCTTTGGCGTTGAAATTCCAAACGAAAGCAGTACCAACAACACAGAATGTGAATCACTAGAAAATTTATGGGTTAATTTTAAAGAAAAGGAATGCAGCCTTCATAGCTTTATTTTGTGTCAGACAAAACAATAAAATAACACCAGAAACATGAAGCCTTCATAGCTCAGTTGGAAGAGCGCGGGACTTCTAATCCCGAGGTCTTGGGTTCGAGCCCCACTGGAGGTATAATGTTTTACATGTATTTATCCCCTTCTAGCAACAAACAAAAAATAAACAAAAAAGCGCAAATTTGTATCTAATTTTACAATCTTTAATAAAATTATAACCTTCACAATTCTTATCGTTATTGTTGTTAAAATGTTTTGTTGATATTTTTTTCATTATAACTAACTATATTGTAACTCTTTTAAAACTATGAGTTGACAAATGTTCTGAATTAAACGTTTTAATTTCTGCAAAAATATTACTAGAAATCACAACTGAATTTTAAAGTTACAAAAATAATTGTTTATTAAAATTACAAAAGTTTTTAACTGGTATCAGTAATACAAATAATATTAAAGAAGAATATTTTAATAATTTAAAATTCTTTTACAAAAAGGATTTTAATTGTTTTTATAATTTTTATAATTTAAATAATTATTTAAATAGCAATATTTTATACACAATTAAATTAATAGTATTACTACCAATAACATTACAAATAAATAAAACAAACTTTTAACATTTACAAAAATACAACTTTTAGCTGAACTGCCACTTGTCATCCCTGAAAAATTTGTTGTAACAAATGTCGCAAAAGTAAATGGCGAATCAAACCCTTTCGAATAACAATTCACCCCACACTTTTCTTTATTCCTCTTTAACCAATTATATAAATCAAAAACGTCAGATAATATTGCATGTACTTGCCTCTTTTCCACCGCCTCAAACACTGCTGTATAACCAGAAGCGATTGGAATTAAAGTGGCACCTTGTAGGTATTTTAAAGCTAACTTTTCATAAATTGTGTTTGACAAAACTGCAACTTTAATTCCACTTTGGTTTAGATCTTTAATTGTAGTTATTTGTAAAGAAGGATCTAAAGATGATCTTAAGAAACCTGGAGAGGTACTGCCATAAGCACATTGACTTTTAACTAAATGTGCTCGTGACGCTTCATAATTAGTTGATGCTACTGATACGTCACAATAACCTGTATCAACAGCTTGTTTTAAAGTATCAAAATATCCTAATTTGGAAGTGTCCATTATTTGAAAATTTGGTTTTAAATTTAATTTATATCTCTTATTTAATTTTTCAACTAATTTTCTTCCAACAAACTCATGTATCTCAGCCCAAGGTGGATTTGTGTCATTTTCATAACATAAATTAATGACAGCAGTACTAGTTTTTGATGTTGTTGTGAATGGGAATTGTGATGGATATTTATCGTAAAAGTCAGTGTCTAAAGTTTCTATTCCACATTCTGGGATTGGATAGATTAAACCAAAATTGAGATATCCAGCTCTGTATTCTTCATCTTCTAACATTTCCATGATAGCTACGTCAATTGCTTTAACGAAATTATAATCTTTTATGTAAGCGCCTTCTACAATGTTGTTAGCAATAATTGTAGCAGCAAGCAATAGTATGAAGAAAGTCGCACATAGTGACAACAATGAAAAGGGAGAAGAAGGCATGATGTTTTTCATTCACTTTTTTAAAAAGTATAAAACTGAAATAAACGGCGTTTTTAAATGTCAGACAAGTCACCAAACTTGAAAGTTCTTGGATTTTGTAATGGTTTTGATTTGAAAAAGCGCTGGTGACTGCTGCATCAGCAAAGTAATAAATGCCAATTGCTTAATTAAACGATAGGCAAACAGCACATAGCCATTCAATTACAATTTATAATAATGTGACTATTTATTGAAGAATAAAATCAATATCAACTAATCCCTTCGCGTTAAATAATTTTCTTTGAAATTCATTTCGATTTTTCTTGCAAAAAACAAGATAAATTTCACTTGAAAGTTGAACATACAAAATCGGTAATTTTGTTTTTAAATTAATTATTTCATCCTTCTTTTTAAATTTAACCTCATTGTTTGAGTAACATACAAACATTTCTTTTGTTGAACATGTTCCAGTTGACAATTTTAATTCTTGTAAATTTACATTTTCTAAAAGAATATTTGTTGAATCTTTAATTTCATCATTGTAAAGTAATTTTTTGTTTTGTAAAAGAATTGTAGCTCCTTCCCATTCTGTTCCAATTGTAATTGGTTGGTCAACTATGTTTGTCATTAAAGTCAACAATTCTCTGTTTTTAAAAGTTTTAAATATCTTTCCACATTCTTTAAATTATTAAATAAAATTAAATGTAATTACTTACTTGTTAAAATAATAGTTGAACTGCCAGAACATGCCAACTCTTTCACACAATATTCTCCATTTAAATTCCATACCGCTTTCATAAAACAAAAATCAGATAAGTTTAAATTTTTAACTGTTAATAAAGTATTTTTGTTTTTAATTCCAAGTTGATTACTATAATTATTTCCAATTGTATAAATAATTTGATCATTTACACAAACTGCAACATGTCTTCCACCTGCAACTACTTTTGTAATTTTGTAATTTTTATTTAAATCATTTAATAATTGACCACCATTTAAAAGAGTAAAATCATAATAAACTTCTTTAACACTTCCAAAATTAGATTTACCTGCATACCAAAAATTATTTAATTCATCTTTTACAATTGTAAATTGTTCACCACATTCTAAATGTGTAATTTTATATTTTAATAATTCAGGTAAACTATTTATTTTAAATAATATAGGTTGACATGTTATTATTTTATAGTTTACAAGGTTATATTTAAAATCACCAAATAAATAACATTTTGAAAAATTAGTTACAATAACTAAATGTTGTAAACCACATTTAATAAATTCAACATATTCTTTATTTTGTAAAGGTACTGGAATATTATCTTTTGTAAATTTAATAAAGTATGGCCATGTTTCTTTTCTATCTAATCCATCACTAATCATTAAACCACCTCTGCTTGAAAGTCCACCCAAATAAATTTCAAAATCAGTTGAAGAATAATGATTATTTGTTTTATTATTTGGTGGTATTAATAATTGATTATTTAACTCATCAAATAATTCTTCAAGACAGTTGGCAGAAAGTTGTTGTTTCATTTTTTTTTTTAACAAAAAGTGGCATTAGTTCAATAACCAATCCATAAAATAAATTATTTTAATTTGAAATAACATTTGTTATAAATTGTTGAATTAAAACAAAAAAATTCTCTGCCAACACTTTCCAGTTTTTTAATACTTGATAGCCAAGATTTGTGGCACATTTGGTTGAGGCACATATACTAGTTAGTGAGATTCTTTTTACTGGCTGTTGTAATTTAAATATGTTACTTGGTTGACAACTTTTTTTATTTTTGTTGTTGTGAAGATGATTCATTATACAATTGATAACCAGCTTTAGCTCCACTCACTAAACCCTTTCCAACCGATAAAAACCCATTAGCCACTTTCTTTTGTACTTCTCTATTCGTTGCAGCTTGATGAATAGCATTACCAACAGTTTGTTGTACTTGTTTATTAGTTGCAACTTTACTTATTGCATTTCCAACATTTGTTTGAATTTGTTGATTTGTAGCTAACTGTTTTACAATCACGTTATCGCTATTGGACGCTATTAAATTACCTACACCTTGTTGTACTTGTTTATTAGATGCTGCTGAAGATACGTAAATACCTGTTTGTTGTTGTACCTTTTCATTTCTTGCAACGTTACTTACTTGTTGTCCAACGAATTGTTGAACTTGTTCGTTTTGTACAATTGTTGTTGTTAATTTATCGTTAATTTGTAAATTATTGTTATTGTAATGTTGTTGTTGTTGTAAAGTATTATTATTATATTGTGGTTGTGGTTGTGAATACCTTTGTAAATTATTATTATATTGTTGTTGATTTATTTGTTGTTGTTGTGGTAATGGCGGTAAAGTCACATTATTATTTACAACACCAATCATTGACATTCCTTGTTGTTGATTTTGTTTTAAATTTTGTGGAACTGGAGGTGGTTGTTGTTGTTGTTTAAAGTGTTGTTCTTGTTGAATATTTTGTCTTACCACTACCTTACTATAATTACTTTTCTTTAAAGTATTATTATTATTTATTCCATTATTATGGTTTTTATTTATTTGTTTTGTATTATTTATCACTCCTTGTTGTTGCTGTTGTAATTGTTTATTATTATTATTAGATTGTTTTTTATTATTATTAACATGATAAGGTAATTGTTGGGTATAATATCTTTTATAATAATAATTTTGATAATAAATTGAAGAAGGTATTTCATTTCCTTCATGTGGTGTAATACCAGGTAATAATCTACCTCTAATACGTATATTTGTTTTTGGAAAATATAATGATTTTGTTACAATTAATGTTGGTGTTCTTTTTAATAAAATTCTCTTTTTTTCTTGTTGTTTTTGTTCAATTGGTATTATGGGATTATTTATTGTTGTATTATCAGTTTTATTGTTGTTGGATGAATTATTTATTGTTTGTTGTTGTTGTTGTTTTGTAATTGCAGAAGATATTTGTTGTTGTGGTATAGTAGTGGTAGAAGTGACGATTGTTGTAGTTGTTGTTGTCACTACACTATTGACAGTATTATTGTTGTTGCTATTATTATTATTATTTATATTTTCATTATTATTCTTTAATTGTTTTTGTAAAGTATTATTATTATTATTGTTTGTAATAATTGTTGCATTTGCTGTTGTAACAATTTGTTGTGATTGTTTTTGTGATTGTTGATTATTTACAACTTTTGTTGTATTAAGACTTAAAGTAGAAGAAGAAGAAGGACTTGAATTAACAATTACAGGTGAAATTAAAGGCTTAACACTAGCCTTTCTATTCATCATCATTGCCATTTGTTGTTGATGCGTAGTTGTATTAGTTGCATTAGTAGTTGTTTTCGTAGCAGTTGTAGTATTTATTGTTCCAATCGGTTTATTTCCTTCTTCTTTTGAAAGTTGATGATTATTTAAAGATAACGATTGTTGATGATCATTTTCATTATCGGAATCGCTTTCTTCTTCATCTTCTTCAGCCTTATTATTTTCATCATCATTATTATCGCTAGCCTTTTCACTTACTTTCCTCTCATATAATTCTTTTAATACAATTTTTAACTTTTCAATCTCTGCTTTTGCTAATTCACATTTATTTTTATGTTTTTCATATTCTTCTAAATAACAATTTTTTTCTTCTTCTTCTTCATCTTGTTCATCATCTTCTTCATGATCGGAATGTAAAAGATCTTTATGGTTAGGTAATAATTTAATAATTAAAATCATATATTGAAGTAAAGATATATAAGTTCTTTCATAATCTTGATTTAATTTAAATTCTTTTGCTGATTGCAATAATTGTACAGCAGTTGTAAAATAAATTTCAATGGGAGTGTCATCATCTACCGTTACACTTTGAGATAATGCAATTTTATTTAATTCTTCAATAGAAGAATAAATTGTTGACATTTATTTACTTTTGATTATATTGAATTTTTATTATCCTTGTTTTTTGTTGTGTTGGTGTTTAGCTTATTAAGTTTGGTTGACAACAACAGTTGAATTTATCTTCGGAGTACGGCGGTGTTGATTAAGCTTTTTTTTTTTAATTGATGGTGGTTTTAGAACGCTTAATTGGAAGCCTTTGTTTGTCATTATGTAATCTATAAACTCAATTAAATAGAAGCTGAGAAGATAATGAATTGGCAAAGATGAAAGGAAAAGAGTTTATTTTGCTCCTCTTTTGTATGTAAGGAAAAGAATAGTAAATATTATGAGGTAGAAATGAATTTGAGGATAAAAACAATCAATTAAATACTACGCTGCTGTGCGGTACACCTAGAAAGTAGGCATTAGGCAGAGGGTTAGGAGTATTGATTGATTGTAGAGGACAATTGTCAACTACTTTTATTCCGATAACAAAGAAATCAAGAAGATTAAAAAAAATGTTAAAATTTAAAAAGACTTTACCTTCTCTAATATCGTCAACTTGTACGCGTTTCAAGAAAAATCAATTATTTTCAACAACATCAACAACAATACTTTCTAAAAACTTTTTAAAAAAGAAATTTCACAATAATTATAACACAAATACTCAAAGAAATTATTCTACCGACCTTAAAGAAGAACATAATAAAACACAATTAAATAATAACATTGACAATAATAATAATAAGATAAATAACAATAATACTGAAACAAAACAAAAATCATCTTTATTTAAACGAATATTATTTAAAACCTTTAAATATTCTCTTCTCTTTACTTTATTAATAATTTTATTAATTCCTCTCTATTTAGTTTATGGTAGTCATTTAGAAGTAGTTAACGATAATAATTTAATTAATGAAAAAGTACCTTTTTTAACTAACGTTAAATATCTCTTTCTTTCCTATTTAGATTCTTATGAGATTTTAACGCGTTTCTTTCTTTCAGTTTATACAATTGTTAAGATCATGTTACTTTATAGAGAATTAAATAAAGAATATAATCCAAAGCTTGAAGCCTTAATAAATAGACAAATAAAGAAAGAAGAAGGAGATGTTAAAACAGTTCATACAATGAATACTAATAATAACAATGTTAATACTATTACTTCCAATAGGACTAGTCCGCAACAACAAGTAGAAGAAGAATTAAAGGAAGAAGAAGAAACAAAAATATTAAAGGCTTATATAGAAGCAAGAAAAGAAGTAAATTTAAAAACAGCAAATTTATTATTAAATCTTTGTTTAAAGAACGGTGGAGCTTATGTTAAAGCAGGACAATATATTGCTTCTTTAAATTATATTTTACCTAAAGAATTTACTGATACATTATCTGTATTAACAGATAAATGTAATTCTCATTCATTTGAAGAAACGGAAAGAATTTTAAGGGAAGAATTTGAAGTAAAGGATTATAGTGAAATGTAAGTAATTATTCTTTCCTTTTTTAATTGATTATTTATTTAATTTATTTATTTAATATTTATTTAATATTTAATATTTATTTAATAATTATAATGATAGATTTAAAAGTTTTAATAAAGAACCAATAGCCTCAGCTTCTATTGCACAAGTACATTTAGGTGAATTAAAAGATGGTACAAAAGTGGCAATTAAAATACAACATCCAGATTTATTTAGAATATTTAAAATTGATTTAAAAACAATGCAATTTTTATTAAATTTAACTAAAACTTTCTTTGATTTTCCATTTTCTTGGACTTTACCTGAATTTGAAAGAATTTTATTAAGTGAATTAGATTTTGTAAATGAAGGTGCTAATTGTCAACATTTTAAAAATATATTTCAAAATTATGATCAAATAGATGCTCCTAAAATTTATTGGAATTTAACAAGTAAAAAAGTTTTAACAATGGAATATATTAATGGTGTAAAATTAAATGATTTTGAAAGTTTAAAAAAGTTAAATATTTCACCAATGGAGATTTCTAAATTATTAGTTGAAAGTTATTCAATTCAAGCTTTTATTCATGGGTTTATTCATAGTGATATTCATTTAGGTAATTTATTAGTTAGAAAGGGAGGAAAAGAAGTAAATGGTAAAACACAATTAATTTATTTAGATCAT
Organism: Willaertia magna; assembly: GCA_902984215.1. Taxonomy (NCBI): domain Eukaryota; phylum Heterolobosea; class Eutetramitea; order Acrasida; family Naegleriidae; genus Willaertia; species Willaertia magna. The sequence continues at coordinate 22,805 of CADWAF010000107.1, forward strand.
GGTTGTTATAAAAAATTGGATGAAGAAACTAGAATTGATTTTTGCAATTTATGGAAAGCTGCAATTTTTAGGGATCATGAAAATTTAAAGAAATATACTGAAAGATTTGGTATTGATGGAAGATTTTATCCTTTATTCGGTTTGTTTTTAACATTTTCAAATTATATGGATACGTAAGTATTTACAATTTATTGTTACAATTTATTTTTTATTTAATTTTTTATTTATGTTTATTAATATTTTATATTTAATTTTAAAATAGAGATAATAAAGCAATAGTAGATCAAAGAAAGTTAATGTCAAAAGAAGAAGTAAAGAAAATGTTTATTAAAATTAGAGATACATTCTTTCCTGGAAAGAAACGTTCACCACAAGAATTTTTTAATGTAGTTGAAAATATGTTTAAAAATATGAAATTAGATTTAATTTTATTAATGAGAACAAAGTAAGTTTTTATTTAATCTAATTTCAAAATAATAATATTTAAAATAATTAAAAATTAAAACAATATAAAAATATTTAAAAAGTGTACAATTAAGGTCCATTACAAAAGAATTAGGTAAACCAATTAATAGATTTGCAATTATGGCAGAATATTGTTTAAAAGGAATTTATTATGAAAGAAAAAATCATTTTATGCATTGTATACCACATAGATTAACAGATTCAAAACAAGTAATAGTTACACATGTTATTCCAACACCATTCTTCCATAAATTAACTTTACAATTATTAAGATTAAACTTAAATTTATTATTAATGGATATGGCTTTTTATTTTGCAACTTTAAGTTTAAATGTGATTCAATTAGTTAGTTTTGGAAAGAAAGAAAGTGAAGAGGAAAAGGAAATGCAAATGGCAAAACATAGTGTGGAAAGAATGAGGATGAGAAGGAAGGAAAAGGAAGAAGAAGAAAAGAATGCAATAGTTGAGGAAGAAGAGGAAATACCAATCACACAAGAGGAGATTGAGGAAGAGGAATTGAACTAGGCCAATAAAACCCAAAAAAGCATTTCATTGTATTGCAAACCTTAATCATTTGTAATCTCCATGAGGTGCTTTAGCTCAGTCGGTAGAGCGTTGGTCTAATAAGCCATTGGTCACAGGTTCGATCCCTGTAAGCACCATTAATTTTTTAATTTTTCTCTTTTATAGCGCCACCCCAATCAAGTTTTTTAAAATGTAATCTCCTCACTCAACTATCATCAAACATCTATTCACTAATCACTTTAAGATGTGCTATTGCTTACTTTACAACAAATGGCAGTACATCACCTTGACAACTCCATTATTAATCATCAAAAGACCTTTCAAAAAAATGTCAACAACAACAAACCAACAACATTTCGAACATTCCATTCTCACACCACTATCACCACACTATTCTTTCTTACCAGATGATTTATTAACAATTACAATTAAAAAAGCAACACAATTAGAAAATAAAGATACTTTTGGTAAATCAGATCCATTTGTAAAGATTTTATTATTAAATAACAATAATAATAAAACAAATAATAATAATAATAAACAACAAGTAGTTTTAATTGGACAAACTAAAGTAATTCAAGATAATTTAAATCCAATTTGGAATGAATCTTTTGATTTTATTTTTAATAATCAAATAATTAATAATACCGGTTGTAATGAAATTAAATTTGAAGTTTATGATTATGATAATATTACAAGTCATGTAAGTTTATTTTTTTATTTTTTTTAAAAACAATTTGTTTTTTAACAATTTTTTTAAATATTTTTTAAATTTTTAAAAAAATAATTATTACAAAAAAAATAAATTATTAAAAATAAAAAAAAAAGGATTTAATTGGTAGTGCAATAATTAAAATTAATAAAATTAATGAAATTAAAAATGAAATTTTAATAATTAATGAAAAATTAAAGACCACTTTAGAAATTGAATATTTATTACAACGTATTGATCCATTTTTACAAAAGAATGAACCAATAGAAAAATTAAATAACTTTAAATTACATGAAATTTCAAACGTAAATCTATTTTTACCAAAATCTTGGGACATTATCCATGACGTAAGTCAATTGACAAGTGACGTTTCCCACCTTTTCCAACATGACAATCATACAACAAACAACACAAACAACAACACAAATCAATTCATCTACTTTACAACTGATAGAGGTGAATTAGATGATAAAGATATTCAAATTTCAATTAGTGAACACGTTGGCATACAAATCGTTCAACTTCCATCAACCGTTAAAACTCAAACATCAACAAATCATTCAGAATTATTATTTAAAATAATTAATGATAAATATCAAGAAATGAATGATATTCATTCAACAACAAATATAATTTTTGAAGAATTATATAAAAATAATTTATCAAGAATATTTGAAACAGAAAAGGAAATTATTTATTATCGTTCTATTTTAAAAAAGAAAGATAATTTAATGACTTGGCGTTATTTCTTTATTTATGATAATGAACATTTAGATTATTTAATTATTTTAAGATTTATTACGGAACATTCCATGTTGGATATGAATCATTCTGTATTTTTGTCAGAGAATGGTGTTAGTGGTTGTGAAAATGAAAAGAAAAGGGTGAATGCAGTTGGGGTTCATGCACTAGTGGAAAGATCAGTTACTTTAAAGCAAATGGTTCAGGCAATTTCTAATTTACAAATTTTAAATTAATAGTGTGTTTTTTAATTGATAGTATTCTTATTAATAAAATTGTTGTTGTTAGGTTTATAATTGCGGTGCATTCTGGTAGGTCACAAAAAGCGAAAGAAGAATTGATTTTTGTAGGGAAGCTTGTGAAGAGGGTTAGTGAATTTTAAAAGGTATCTACGGCCATACCACTTTGAAAGCACCTCATCCCGTCCGATTTGAGAAGTTAAGCACAGTAGGGCTACATTAGTACTGAGATGGGAGACTT
>CADWAF010000109.1:0-16742 GCA_902984215.1 Willaertia magna
TACAAATTCTTACAATTTTCATGTCATTGTAATTTTTAATGAAACAACAAAAATAAATTTATAAAAGAATTAATTTATATAATTGAGTTAAAGTACTGGGACTGCAACACCATTTTCAGATTCAATTGCACATTCATCAACACCTCTTCTAATCCAGAAATATCCATCCATACCAAATGATGTCCCCCATGAATTCTTTACAATCCAATACTTTTGACCATTTTCTTCTCCCCAACCAACAATTACAACAACATGATTAGTTAATTCAAATGGATTTGGTACTGGAGCTTGAACTTCATCACCTAATAATTGACTATCAACATGGTGATAAATACCCTTATGATAGTTTTTTAAATCACTATACACTTATAAAGTTATTAAAACTATAAAAATATTTAGTTACTTTACCTTCTAGCGATACAGCAATAGGACCATTTTGTAGAATTTCTAATTGCATTAATTCAGGAGTAGTTGCTCCATAATATCCTCCAATATATTTATAATCAGTCCAATATTGTCTTGGTGGACAAGTTGCATCATAAGCTTTACAATGAGAATCTTGAGCAAAGTATGGATCACATTGTTCTTCTACAATACCAAAATCTTCACCATATTTACTAACTAAGTAAGCAAAACCTCCCTCACTACACAAAGTATTGTTAATGTTTAATTGCTATTTGAATTAATTCATACTTACCATCCTTGAGAATAAGATGAACAACTAACAATATCTTGAGGAGAATAAATTGGTTGTTTTGCAAGCTTAGTTGCAATTCTAATTCTTGCTTCCATCATTGCAGTTGTTGCAAATGAATAACAACTACCACATGAACCTTGATTACGACTAAATTGTTATGAAATATACCAATCAATCAATCAACAATAAAAAGTGACAAAATAACTTACATTGGACTGACATAATTAGCACCATTAACATTTCTCCAATCAAAAGATGTTGGGAGTGATCCAGATTTCCAAAGTGAATAAGTTAAATTACCTGCTAAAGTATCTTCTAATTTAACATTAAATGGATCATATTTCTTAACAGTAGTGAACTTCTTCATTGCTTGGAAGAATTGTTTCTTATCACGTGATCTAAATGCTTCAATTGGATTACCAGCCTTATTTAAAACTTCTTTTAATGGTCTACCTTCAAATGCTGCTTGTGGTTTAGCTTCCCATGAAACTTTACCTTCTTTATTTAATTTATTAATCTTTTCAATTAACTTTAAATCACTTCTATATTTTCCCTTCTTATTCTTTAATGTACTATCTACTTTAATGTGATAGAAAGTATTTCCTTGTAAATCTTTTGCATTAATATTATTTAATGAAGCAGTGATACCATTCTTTCCAAAACTATTATAAAAACCAGTTCCAGCATTAGATACTTTATAACCACGATAACAACCTAAAATTATTATTTAAATATTACAAATTTCAAATTGACTCACTTACCATAGTTTTGAGCATTTACGCCTACGTTATGGAACCAACCTGTAAATGTTCTGTCACAATTTGAGATAATAACTTTTTCACCTTTTGAGTTTTTAGTTGTAGTGAAATTAAAGAATGCAAAATATTTCATATCATTAATTACAACTTCAAAACCTTGATCATAAATTAATGTCCAGAAACCTGTATTACCATATTGATCTACTGCAACGTCTGGCATTTGTAATTTAACTGAAAGAGATGCTTGTGGAGTAATTGGTGAACGAATATCACATTTACTTGCAACAATATCTTTAGAGTGACCTTGGCTAGTTAATTGGAAATTCCAAACACCTTTGATGAACATTTAGTGAAATAAATTCCGATAAGAATTTTGGGATTTATAAAAAAATTTAAATAATTTAAATTTCTTCTTTTCCACCACTTACCTAATGTTGTGTTATATAAACAGTGAACATCTAGATCTGCATTTACTTTATCGTTTGCGAATAAATAAATGAAAGCAAATAAAACTATTAATGAGAATAAACTTTTCATTTTTTTTGGTTGGAAATTAACTGTTACAACACCGGTATTTTTATTTATTGCATTTTCTACTCCGAGAATTGGAATACCAATTAAGATTCTCAAATTAATTGTTTATTGTAATTTTAATAGTAATAAAAAACAATTAACTATAAATTAGTAATGTAATTAAAATATTTCTGATGCAACAAAAATCTACAGCACTACAGGTTCCCGAGAAGTCTCCCATCTCAGTACTAATGTAGCCCTACTGTGCTTAACTTCTCAAATCGGACGGGATGAGGTGCTTTCACAGTGGTATGGCCGTAGATACTATTACTCTTATCCCAACCACGACTTGTAATTTAAACATTGGTTGGCGAAGCTGGTGTAAGTTTGTGTGTGCAAAAGCCCCCCATTATTAACAGCCATTTATTGCTTGTTTAGTAGTACTCTTCTTCCTCACCTTCATTGTTGAATTGGATAAAGGCCATTCATTTAATATTTGCTTACACATAGATTCTTTTGGAATTTTATTTTCTAAAAACTCTTTTAACCAATCCAATTCATTGTTGATACCTTTCAATTTTAAACAGTCCCTTACTAATTTTCTCAATGCCTCTGAATGAATAACATAATAACTATCATTAGAAAATTCCATTTCTATAATTTCAAGGTCTTCCTCATGTCTTTCATTACCACCTACTGGTCCATGATATTTATGTCCTTTAAATTTAGCCACTAAAGAAAATTTACCTTCATTGCAATCACCACTTTCAATGTCAGTGCTAATGTCAACATTTAAATAAAGAAAAACATGTTGTAAAGAGGTTGGTTCAAAATAAACTCCAGATAAATCAATTTTATAATTATAGGCTGTGGAATTTCCATAACCACAACAACCAGAATAATATTTAAATGTTGCTTCAAAATAAAAATTATCATTAAAATCAATAGAAATAGTTCCTTCATCCATATCGCTTAATTCTGAGTTATCTGAAGAACAATGAAAGTATTTTCGTTCTTTTCTTTTGAATTTATTAAAATATTTTATTTTTAATAATATATAATCTCTAATTTGATTTTTTGTAAAGTTTTTATTTTCAATAGAAAGTAAGCTTAATAAACTATTCCAAAAGTAGTCACTGTTATTAAATTTTTTAAACCAATTTTTACAAACATAAATCATTGCTATTTTATCGTTAAATTGTAGGTACTTATTTATTTGTAATAAAACATCCACATTTAAATTTTTAAATTGTTCACTATTTCTAAATTTTAAGAAATAATTAAAATAATCTATGTAATCGGAAAAAGACATGATAGAATTACATTCTGTTGAATTTAAATAATTTTGTTGTAAGGATTGTTCCATTTCATTTAATATTTTCACTTTTTTATCAATCGGAATCCTGTTTTTGTTGTGGATAAAGGCAATGCTCTTTCGTTTCATTTTATTTTTATAAAAATTAATTATCGTTTGGCGGTTGTAAAAATTTCATGAAAAGCAGCAAATTAATGGAATTTTAAAAAAAACGTTATGCAAAAGAATCTTATGTATTAATAAATAACGATTTGTTGTTAATTATTAATTTCAAATTATTGCGTACTATAAACTATTATAAATTGTAAAATAGACTAAATTTTTAATAAATGGTTAGAGTACCTAATACTCCAATAATAGTAGATGAATTTAAATTCATTCCGGGTTGTTTTATTTATTTATTAACCCATTTACATACAGACCATACAGGAGGATTAACACCTAGTTGGAATAATGGTATCATCTATTGTACTGAAATTACGAAAAGAATGTTATTAAAAAAGTTTCAATTCCAAGAACCCGAAAGAGTTATAGCATTAGATATTGGACCAACATATTATATTCCACTTGTTCCTCCGAGTCCTTTTCAACATAGACAACAAGATAATAATGAACAACAACAAAACCAAATCCACTCTATAGATGATAATATTTGGAGAGATCCAACAAACTGGGTAAAAGTAATGCCAAATAACAAATCAACAACTAACAATAACAGTAGCGAACATGATATGGCTTTATCGGAATTGAATGGTACAACTTATATGCAAGTAAATTTAATAGATGCAAACCATTGTCCAGGCTCTTGCATGTATCTTATGGAAGGTTATTTTGGAACAATTTTACATACTGGAGATTTTCGTTATGATCCTAGAATTTTAAAATCTCATTGTTTACAAGATAAGAAAATTGATCACTTATATTTAGATGACACTTTCTTAGATCCAATTTATGACTTTCCAAGCAGACAAGAAGCTGGACAACAAGTTATAGAGATTGTTAAGTCTTTACCTGATAATTATTTAATTTTAATAGCTGTAGATACTTTAGGAAAAGAAGAATTGTTGGTGGCACTAGCAATGACTTTTAATACCTTAATAGTTGTACCTGAAGAAAGAATTGAATTAATTGAATGTATGGAAGGAACTGTGCCTGTAGAATTATTTACTCATGATCCTAATTTGGGAAGGGTTTTAGTTAAAGGGAAAAAGGAAGTTAATTTTAATAGTATTATGTATCATAGAAAAACTAGACCAACCGTTGGGATAGTTCCTTCTGGTTGGTCAACTTCACAATTAAAAGATCAAAACGATAATAACAGAGAGAAGATAATATATCGTGTACCATATTCATTACACTCTTCATATAGTGAGCTAGTGGAATTTGTAAGACACATTCATCCTAAAAATATATATAGTGCATCTAAGCATGATAATATTTCCTTAAGAAATGAGTTAGGGAGGTACTGTGACATTAGTTCCCCAATGAAAGCAATTAATGTACCTAGGTCTGTACTTTCTCATATGGAACGTAGTTCAAATATAATGGATCACAAACAGGTTATTAATGTAACATCTAATACTAAAACGGCTCTGGGGAGTACACCTAGGACTTCTTTCCCTAAGAAACGTAAATCTTTTCCTCCCCAAAAGAAGAAAGTAGCTCAAATTTTTTCACAACCAACCCAAACGCTAGCACCAAACAAACAACAAGCCCCTACTTTAGTTGACCTTACTGATTCTTGCAGTATTGGTAATAATAATGGTAATACTTCAATTATGACTGATTTTACAACGCAAGATGTTTTAGCTCAAATGTTTGATGAAAATGGGAATGCACCAAAAACACCTTTAAAAACGAAATCTAGTTTTGAGACTAATAGTGCTCCTCCAAATATTTCATCTTTTGAAGCTTTGAATTTATTAAATGATTTGAGGGATAGTCAACCGAACAATTCTAGGGCCAACCAAACAAACATGTGTTGTTTCTCTCCAAAACCTTCACCAAATACTTCTCTTTTTAAAACACCTCCCTTACTACAAAGATTTAATAATACAGATAAAAGCTTTGAAGATAAATCAAAGGAAATTGAAGATGAATATGAGCTATCTCTTTCTCCTCATAGTGGAGATGGGGGTGTAGATGAAAGTGAAATTTTAAATCATATAGATCTGGAGAATTCTGATGAGGATACTATAATAATTAAGACACCATTAAGATCATTTAAAAAAGTTGGAAAAAAACAACCTGCTGTTGATTGTCTCGTAATTAGTGACGATGATTTAGAAAATGGTGTGATTGTAAATGACAAAAAGAGAAAAACTCCAACATCTACTAATAGTAACCCTGAAAAGAAAAGAAAAGAAAAAGGTACAATGGAGACACCTTTAGAGATTTCAGATATAATCTCACCAATTAACACTAAAAAGATTGCAACCCCAAATAACACTCAAGACTTACTGAATTTAAAATTCTCTATGGAGCTTACTCCTAATGAAACGGGTAATGCTCATCCTCAAGGATTTTCCTTATTCACAGATGACCTATGGAAAGATGAAGAAATTACTGAACTGCCTCCATTAAAAGAAAAGAAACAAGAAAAGCCAATTCCTAATATTCCAGTTGTCACTACTGCTTCTGAAAATCAAGAAAGTATTTCTTCTTCAAACAAAAACACAAAGAAAAAAGTTAAAAAGAAAAAGGATAATCAAGACCACCTCAAGAAGAAAACCAAATTACCATTTCAATTTGATTTGCATGGTCACTCGCAGTCGCAATCATCCTCATCTCCCTCTCCTTTATTCCAAATTCAGGATATTTTCAACTCAAAACCAAAACTGCATAACATAAGTGCTATAATAATTGAAGATGATGATCCAAAACAAAACTTTCAAGATCCTTCTTTTTTGGCAAATACTACTATAACAAATCAATCTGATACTAATTTCTTTGTGGGTAGTAGCGAGGATGAGGATGCCAAGAACAAAGACCTGTTCAATATTTAGTCTGTAATACTAACCCATGGAACAGTGAATTTCAAGGAGAACAGAACTCTGAAAATCAAAATACTATTTAATCAAATGGTGAACAGCAATACCAACATCAAAAAAAAATGCAGCCATATGGAAAACGTCCACCAAGAAGACCAGCCTTTCATCCAGAAGATCACGAAGCTGCTTATTACCATGCAAGAATGATGCATGGTGATGTACCTTATTATTACTTTGATCAAAGGACAATATACACCTGGGATTATATATTCGGTGATCGGTTGCTGTTGTCTACAATTTTCGATTATGTTGATGAAAGTGACTTCTTAAACTTTATCAATTATTTAAAAGGTACTGAACACAAGGATATTATTGAAAGTGGTGATTCAAGGTATGATATTTGGAATAACAGATGTTTCATTATTTCTTCTCACGCTAATAATAGTGACCTTATCAGATATCTAATTGAATATGTCATTTCTCCCCAACCATCTTGTCAAACACCTGAGATTATGGTCCATTTCAAAAATAATTACAGTAAAAAATCTTTAGATGACAAGACAATAAGAATGATACCAAGGTTGAAATTTTTAACCTTTACTAATATTTTATTTTTAGATTCAAAATTAAAAGAATTATTAACTTCTCCTAATTGTAAAATTAAATCTATTAATTTTATTGATTGTATAGTTTCTACAGAAAATCGTAAAAAAGAATTGGAAATAAGTAATTCAACTATTCAACATTTAAGTATAACAAGTCCAACAATTTCAAAAACAGATAATACAAATAACCCACAAATGTACTCTGGTGACTACATTACTTTACAATTACCAAATTTACAATCTTTTACACATGATGCCCATCACTTCTTGAAAAAAAATTTTTTTGGAAATCATAAAGATATTCTCCAAGAGATTGATGTAACAACTTACAAAGCTAATAACCTTTTATTATCTCTGCAGAATGTATCTTTACCAAATGTAACTACATTAACCATTGATTCTGTGAAGAATGCAAATCTTTACACTAAATTTCCAAATATTAAGCATTTGACTTTAAAGGAATTCTCAAGTAATAGTGTTGTTAAAGAAACTGTTGAAACATTAGTACTTCCTAATCTAATAGAAGGTAAATTGGATTTAAAAGAACTATTACGTCATATTCATTTAAATATTCCAAACCTAAAACATTTAATTGTGACCGATGGAATTGTGAAAAGAATGATTGCAAATAATTATGATGATAATATTAATATAACTGATTTTATTTATCCATTAGGTTCCCAAATTAAACAATTATTAGAAGTTACAGTTATTTATACTAAAAAGGCTAATCCATTAATATTAGATGCCTTAAAACGTGAAATTAATATAATTGCACCTTATGCTTACATAAAATTTAAATTAGCAACTAAACAGGAAATAGATTTAGGTTATAATTTTTATGATTGGAAACCATTTAGTGGAAAGGCAGAACAATTGTTAAGGAAATTACATCAAATGATTTGTAAATTAGAGATGGCAAGTTTTGGTACTTTAACAAAGAGTTTTGTTGAAAGATATGTTGCTTGTTGTTCATGTGAAGAAACAATGAAAAGTTTTTATCGTTTAAATATGTTTGTCAATTATTCTGAAAAAGAATACACTTGTAGATATTATTATTTTGAAAAGACATTGGCTAAAAGAAAGGAACAATACGAAATTTATAAAGATACAATTGGTGCTGAAGATGAATTAGCACTTAATTTAAGATTAAAGATTGAGGGCGCTGAAACATATTTAAAGAAGTATGAAAGTGAAATATTATCTGACTTACAATTATCAAGAAGAGATTTAAAAAGACTTCATTCATTACAAAAAGAAATGGAAGATATATCTCATCAAATGTATATTGTAGCTGTTAAATATTTCCCTCATGAAAGGCTATTTGATATGGATAAGTGGTTTAATCCAGAGTTTGTTGAAGTATTTGATAAGACAGAAGAAGTAATTGTTATTGAAACTGATGGTAACGAAGAGAATGAAGAAAACGATGACGATATGAACTTGACAGAATTAGATGAAAACGAAATTGATTTTGGAATAGATATTGAAATGGATGATGACGATTTACTATTAATAAATGAAGACGATGAAGAGGAAGAATAATCTTTACAAAAATTATTAGGACTACATTGCAAAATGTGTCAAAAAAACAAAATAAATTATTTTGAACTAGAAAACTAAAAAATTCTTATAGGTTTATTAAAATAATTCACTCTGCTTTGATTGATGACTATGAACTAATTTTCCTTGAACAAAAACTTGTGTAATGTTTCTATCATCACCATTTAATAAAAATCTTTGAAGACTATTCTTTAAATTTTGTTCTTCATCTACTGTAGTATCATCGTGGAATGGGTCAATTGGAGAATTGTGAGTATTAAGGTCAACAATCAATGCATCAAAACTCTTTCCTTCCCTTAGTGTACCAACCTTATCTTTAAGACCTAAGGCAATAGCTCCAGCTTGTGTACCCATGAAAAATATTTCATCAACAGTTAGAGGTGGATGTTCAACATCATGTGTCATTGATGAGGCAATTAATGTTGTTTTAATACAAGAAAGCATTGAAATTGAATATCCTCCAGAAACATCAGTACCTAAACAGACATTAACACCATTCTTAATTAATTTTCTTACATTTAACACTCCACTTAATAAAGTGAAATTAGATAATGGACAGTGAATAACTGAAGATTTTCTTTCTTTAAATAATTTAATTTCTTCATCATTTAAATAAATACCATGTGCCATTACTGTATTCTCTGTCAATAATCCATGTTGTTCATAAACATCAGCATAATGATCATGTTCTTGATGTAATTCTTTAACTAAATCTACTTCTCCTTCATTTTCAGAAATATGTGATTGAATTGGTAAATTATATTGTTTAGCAATTTCTCCAAGTCTTCTCATCAATTCGGAAGAACAAGAAACCACAAACTATTTTAATAGTCAAAACAATAAATGTCAATCAATAAATTAGTTACAAAAATAACTACTTACTCTAGGTGTTATGATTGGAGTTAAAAGTGAATGTTTTTTGGTTTCTTCACAAATAATTTCACTATTCATTCTTTCAATAAATTCAATAGTATCTTTAATACTTTCTTCTGTATCTTCAATATAATCATTTGGACTCATTCTATCCATATTTACTTTTCCAATAACTAGTTTTGTCATGCATTACAAATAAACAATGAAAATGATTGTTATTACTTACAAGCACGTTGACCAAATTCCTTTGTTATTCTTGCTAATTGCAAACTAGATTCTTTATGAATAGTTGCAAAATAAACACAAGTAGTAGAACCATTACACACAGATTTTTGAACACATTTTCTATAAACCTTGTCAGCAAAATCAACATTTGCAAATCTCTTTTCAGTAGGGAATGTATAAGTGTGTAACCAATCTATTTGAAATAATTGTTAAAACAATACGCATTGTATAATATTCAATTAAGTAAGTAATAATAATAAGAAAGTAAAAAGAAACAGTAAGAAAAGTGTCTAAGAAAGCTACAAACCTAATAAAGGCATTCCGATACCCAATCCACAGTTGTAGTATTGTGGTGCGTGGGTGTGAACATCAATGAAACCAGTTGTTAGAAATTGATTTTCTTTGAGTTGAATAACTTCCCAATCATCACCAATCTTTACTTCTTTATTAAAATCTTCTTCCTTTTCAAATACTTTATGAATATAGCCTTCATCATTTACTAAAATAAAACCTTTCTTACAATAAATTAGAGGTTCATGAACTGACTCTTGAGCTGTTATATAAGGACCAATAAATACCTTCATGCTTCTTCTTTTCAAAAATTTGTTAAATTCCAACGGTGGGAAACAATTGTTGTCTAATTTTTTATTACCGCTCAAACAGAAAATGCATTTCGTAAAAGTTCGAGAAGCTGGAGATTTGCATAAAACCGTTTTCCGTTCACATTTGGGAACTGAAAGTCCTTTGTTTAAATTTTGGGACAATAAGGGATTGACTTTTGTAAGGTTCACGCTCCGAAAAGATCTTTTGAGCATTTTTTAACACTTTGAAAAAATTGATCTTACTTCTATAAAAAAAATTTCATCATGCTTTCAGAGAATAGTTCGACTTCTTCTGCATTAGGTTTGGTATCAATGCAAACAAAAGAAGCATATCCTGAAAATTCAATTTTATGTTATGTTAATGGAGAAAGAGTTATAGTAACAGATCCAAATCCTGAACTTTCTTTAGCAGAATACCTTAGAAATGATTTACGTTTAACCGGCACGAAAATCGGGTGTAATGAAGGTGGGTGCGGTGCTTGTGTTGTAATGGTTTCTAACTTTGATAATAAAACACAAAGAGTAAATAATAGAGCAGTTAATTCATGTCTATTCCCATTAATTCAAGCAGATGGATGTGCTATCATCACTGTAGAGGGTGTTGGTGATAATAAACAAGATATCCTCCATTTAATTCAACAAAGAATCGGAGAGAATTTTGCAAGTCAAGTAAGTACTACAACACTAATAAAACAATATGATATATTCCAAATATCAAATAACAATATTAATTTTTAAAGTGCGGATTTTGTACTGCAGGTTTTATAATGAGTTTATATGCATTGTTAAGAAACAATCCTTATCCTACATTAGAAGATATTGAAAGAAGTATTGACGGTAATTTGTGTAGATGTACCGGATATTCTTCGTAAGTACTTGCAGAATCTTCTTGTTTGTTAAATCTAAAATATCTATTTGTGAAGAATTTACAAGGCTTTTTCAGGCTTCGCAAAGAGTGAAGGAGAAGAAATATCATGCTGCGGAAAGTCTACATCATGTTGTAAGAATAACAAAGAACAAAAGGAACAAGAAAAAGAAACAAATGGATGTTGCGGAAACAGTAAAGATGGAAAATGTTGTAAAGGAGAAAAACAACAAGGAGAACAAGTTTCCGATAAATTAGAATTATCTGGACAAAAACATGTCCTTTTCCCTTTTGAATTGAGAAATTATAAACCTAGATCTTTAAAAATTACAAATGAGAAGAGTTTATCTTCTTCTATCTTCCCAATGACTTGGTATAGACCAACTTCATTAGACGAATTATTACAAATTAGAAATGAACATAAAACAGAACATACTAGATTTGTTGTTGGTAATAGTGAAGTTGCAATTGAACAAAGATTTAAATATAAAGATTATAAAACAATTATTCAATTAACACATATAGATGAATTAAATAATATTCAAGTTATAACAGAAAATAATAATGCAAAAGAAATTTTAATTGGCTCAAGTGTCACTTTAACAGCTATTTCTAATTTCCTTAGAGAACAAATTGAAATTTTACCAAAACACCAAACTAGTGGATTAATTGCATTTATTGAACAATTGAAATGGTTTGCTTCTACGCCAATTAGAAACTGTGCATCTATTGGTGGTAATATTGTAACAGCATCACCAATTTCTGATATCAATCCACTTTTAGTAGCAATGGAATGTCAATTAACTATTATGAATCCTCAAAGAGAGACTAGACAAGTTGAAATGAGAAATTTCTTTAAAGGTTATAGAATTGTTGATTTAAAAGAAGATGAAATTTTATTAACAGTATCTATTCCTTTAAATCAAAATGAAAAAGAAATTGAAGTTGTTAAAGAATATAAACAAGCAAAAAGAAGAGAGGATGATATTGCTATTGTTACTTCAGGTATGAAAATGTTATTCACTGAAGATCCAGTTCACAAGTACATTGTAAAGAAGTGTGTATTGGCATATGGTGGTATGAGTTTCAAAACTGTAGTTGCAGAAAAAACTAGTAATTACTTTATTGGAAAACCATTTAATCAAGAAACATTGAAAGAGGGTTTAGAATGCTTAAAGGAAGATTTACCATTGAGTCCTAATGCACCAGGAGGAATGGTTGAATATAGAAAGACTTTATCCTTATCTTTCTTATTTAAATTCTTAATAATGACAGTTCAACAACTTGCATGGAGAGAACTTACAGTTGAAGAAGAGAATATGATTCAAACAACAATTCCTAGAGAATATCCAACTGGAAATCACTACTTTAAAACACCTGAAATGGGTGCTGGAGTTGGGGAACCTTTATTATATAATGATGCCAGCCTGAAGTCAACTGGTGAGGCTAAATATGTCGATGATATCGCTCCGCAATATAGAGAGTGTCATGCAGCTCTTGTTATTTCACAAAAACCTTTTGCTGATATTGTAAGTGTAGATCCTTCTGCTGCCTTGGCTCTTAAGGGTGTAATTAGTTTTGTTGATTATCGTGACGTTAAGGGAAGTAACACTTTTGGAGAAGCTAGTGACGAAGAATTATTCTTAATAAACCAATGCACAAGTACTGGTCAATTAATTGGTTTAGTGGTAGCCGAAACAGCAAAACAAGCTAAGATTGCTGCAAGACTTGTAGATGTCAAATACAAAGAAAAGGATGAACCATTAATTCTTTCCATTCAAGATGCAATTAAACATAACTCATTCTTCCCTGGTACTACATTAACTGTGAAAGATGGTAATGCACATGAGTTTATTGAGAAGGTTCGTAATAATTCCAGTCTATCAGAAGATTATGAAATAATAACTGGTGACATGAATATGGGTGGTCAAGAACATTTCTACATTGAAACCAATGGTTGCTTAATTATTCCAAATCACCCTGAAAAAGGAGAATATGTTGTTTATTCCTCAACTCAAAACCCAACACTAACTCAATTTGCCATTGCCAAGGCATTAGGAGTTCCAGCACACAAAGTGGTATCAAAAGTAAAGAGAATTGGTGGTGGTTTTGGAGGTAAAGAAACTAGAGGTACTTTTATAAGTTCAGCAGCAGCTGTTGCAGCAGCAAAGGTAAATAGACCTGTAAGAGTAATTTTAGAAAGAGACGTTGATATGGCTGTAACCGGCCAAAGACATCCATTCCATTGCAAATATACCGCTGTTATAAACAAAAAGACTCTTAAATTAGAGAGCGTTGATGTTAATTTATATTGTAATGGAGGTTTCAGTATTGATTTAAGTAGAGGTGTTAATTCTCGTGGAGTTTTATTATTTGAAAATTGTTATCACATTCCAAATTATCATATCAAAGGTCACATTTGTAAAACACATTTACAATCTAATACTGCTTTCCGCGCATTTGGTGGTCAAGCAATGTTGTTTATGGAAAGTATTATTGAACATTGTGCTTCTACTTTAGAAAATATCACTCAAGTTCCTTCAATTGAGTTATCTTACAAAATTAGAGAGGCAAACATGTACAATACAGAGAATCCATACACTCCTTACAAAATGAAAATTGATGATGTTGAACGTATTCAAAAATTATGGAAAGAAGTCCAAGATTGCTCTGATTATAGAAAGAGATTAGAACAAGTTGAACAATTTAATAAGCAAAACAAATATCGTAAAAGAGGTATTTCACTTATTCCAACAAAGTATGGTATTGGATTTGGTTTACCTTGGTTAAATCAAGGAGGTGCTTTAATCAATATTTATCATGAAGATGGATCTGTTTTGATTTCTATTGGTGGTGTTGAACTAGGACAAGGTTTAATGAGAAAATGTGAACAATGTGCAAGCGCAACTTTAAATATTCCAGTAGATTTTATTCATACATGTGAGACAAGTACTGATAAGGTACCAAATACATCACCAACCGCAGCTAGTGTAGGTTTAGATATTAACGGTCAAGCTGTTGTAAATGCATGTGAAGAATTAAACAAGAGATTAGAACCAATTAAGAGAAAACTTTACCCTGAACTTTTTGAAAATTCTAACAATAATAATCCAAAATTAACCCATGAACAATGGAAGAAAGTTGTTGACGCTGCATATCATAATACAATTTCTTTAAGTGCAACAGGTTATTATACTTTCACAGTTAATATGGATTGGGAAAAATCAATTGGAAGACCATACAAATACATGACTTATGGTACTGCTTGTTCTGAAGTTGAAATTGATACATTAACAGGAGAATGGAGTGTTTGCAGAACAGATATATGCATGGATATTGGTAATAGTGTTAATCCTGAGATAGATATAGGTCAAATTGAAGGAGCTTTCATACAAGGAATGGGATTGTTTACATGTGAAGAATTAGTTTGGGGTGATGCAGAACACTCATGGTTCCCTAAAGGTCAATTGTTCACTAAGGGTCCTGGTGTCTATAAAATTCCAAGTGCAAATGATGTACCAGTTGAGTTTAATGTACATTTATTGAAAGATGCTTCAAATCCACATGCTGTGTATAGTTCAAAGGCTGTTGGAGAACCACCGTTATTCTTAGGTTCTACTGTTTTCTTTGCAATAAGAAATGCAATTGAAAATGCAAGAAAAGATCATGGAAAGAAAAATTATTTCATCTTAGATTCTCCTGCCACTTGTGAAAGAATTAGAATGCTATGTTCTGACGAATTCACACAACAAGTTGTTGAAAATGAAGAAACTTATAGAGTTAAAGGAAGTTATTAATCAAATAAATCACTTTAATAATTTATTAAATCCTCTAATCCAATGCAACCGCAAACTCTTCTTTCTCCAACTTGCACTTCTTGGCAACAATAATAAATAATAAGTATTAAAATTAACATTTATTATTAAAAAACTAAATTTTAAATAAATAATTAATTTTATTTAATTTACAAAGGAGTTAAACCCACCCACTATCCCTCCTTTCCTTCCCACCTTTTCCTACACATAAATAACAATAAAGTACCTATAAAATGTAAAATAAATTAAAAAATACTCTTACCTCTTTATCGTCTTATCTTAATAACAGCTTGTGGCACCTTAATAATTCTACTACTTCCTCCTCACCTTCCAAATTCCTAATACAAACCCCAGACACTAAATCTTTTAAAGCCACAAGCTTTCTTCTTTTCTTATTAACAAACACACAATCAACTCTCCAGAACTCTTTATATAAATAGAATCTCTCAATAAAATCACTTTTACTCTCTATAAATACCACGGTATTATCTAACCTTTTTAAACCTACATCTTTACACTTAAATTTATATCCATCTTTCCAGATACTAATTATCTCTTTATTCTTATTCCTCTTTAGTAAATAAATATTATCATATAGTTCTTCTTATAAATTAAATTTTTTTCTCTTATTAAGTAGTTTTAAAACTTTATTATTTTCTTCTAAAATTATTCTATTAACTAAACTTAATCTAATTTATAAATATTCATTAATAAATTTTTCAATCTTGTTTTTCCTGTAAATACTTTTTATTAAAACTCTATTTATCCCTTCATAAATAAAATATGTACTAGTCTATAAATGACTATTATTGTAAACATTAAATTTTAAATGAATTAAATTATGTAAATTTAATAAAATAAAAATTTTTCTATAAATCTGTTTAAATTATCTTAAAAAATTTAATAAATTTATATTTATTTGTTTTAATTCAGTATTATTAATCTTAAATATAAACAACTTGTATAAATTAATAGATAAATTAAGTAAATTTAAATAATATTTCTTTTATAAAATGCTATTTAGGCATTCAGTAAAATATAAAAGGAAATTAAGAATTTTACTTAATTTCTAATATTTAAAATCTATAACACTCCTGATGTTCCTTTTAAATAAAGAAAGAACTTTCTATTTTAAATAAATTTTATCTATATAAGTAAATAAATAAAATAAAAAAATAAAATAAATAAATTAATAAATAAATTAATAAATAAATTAATAAATATATAAATAAATTAAATAAAAATAAATTAATAAATAAATTAAATAAAAATAAATAAATAAAATAAATAAATAAAATAAATAAATAAATAAAAATAAATAAAAATAAATAAAAATAAAAATAAATTAAAGTTAAAAAAAATGTTAAATAAATAAATAATAAATAAAAAAGGAGTATATTACTAAGTAATTTTAGTTCTATTTTTCTTAATTTGTTTAATAAGTTATATTTTAAGCTAAGATTGAACCATAATTTAAAAAAAGATCTAAAAATACCTATAATTTGATACATTAAATCTATGCTTTGATTACTAATTTATTTGAACATTTTCAACTTTAAAAAAGAAATCTTTTCTTTAATTCTATTAACTTCATATTCATTTATTGATAAATAGTCACAAATAAACATAATTTTTACCTCAAATCTACTGTCACTGTTTAAATGAATAGAAAACACTTGTTTACCTTTAATATAATTACTTTTGTTGTTACAGTAACTATATCTATAATATTCATTATATCCAATCATGTTATAAACATGAACTTTTATAAATAAATTTAGAACAAAACTAATCACAAAACATTTAACACTAAAATTATGTAATACCACTAAATAAATTAAAAAACTTACCTTATAAAATCCCCAAAAAGCTTATAATTAATCTTACAAGCTATTCTTTCTTCACAAGCTACTAAATTATC
>CADWAF010000111.1:0-10807 GCA_902984215.1 Willaertia magna
AATAGTGATAGATTGTTATGTCTAATATTTGTAAAAAAAGAAAAGTTGAAACACATTTATTGTGGAATGAACAAATTTTATTTGAAATTGCTGGATTTATTAAACATTTAAAAGATTTTTTACATTTAGCAGAAACATGTAGAGATTTTTATAATTGGTTAATTAATAATGAAATTGCTTTAAATTTAATGTTTAAAAATTATCGGTTTAATAAATTACCAAAAGTTATTCCGAATTATTTATTAAATAATTTAAAATATTTAATTATTGATGAAATAACAGAAGAACAAATAAATTTATTTAAAAAACTTGAACATTTAGCTGTTGTTGATGATTTAAAAAATTCAAATTTAGAAATTTTTACAAAATTAAAAAGTTTGGAAATATGTTTAATTGAAAATTTAAATTTTGAATTAATGAAAGAAAATTTAGAAGAATTAATTATAGATTATTCAAAAGATTTAAAAGATGAACAAATTAAATGTTTAAAGAATTTAACAAGTCTTAATATAATTTTTTGTGAACAAATTACTGGTGATTGTTTACAATATTTTCCAAAATTAAAGAAATTAAAAGCTAAAGGGTTAGGTATTATAAAAGATGACAATATTGTAAACTTTTATAATTTAGAATATTTAGATTTAGGCTGTTGTAAAAATTATATTTGGAAAATGTTTAGAAAAATTAATATATTTAAAAAAATTAAATTTACAAGGTAACTTTATTAAATATTATTATTTTGAAAACTTATTACAATTAGAAAAATTAAATTTAACTAAAGTTTCCTTTTCTGACATTTCCAAATTAAAATTACCAAAAAGTTTAAAAATATTATATATTGGTATTACAGATATTAATGATGAACATTTAAAAAATTTAGAAAAATTAAAGTATTTAGACATTTGCGAAACAAAATATATTTATGGAAAGTATTTTAACAATTTTAAACAATTAACTCACTTAGATGCACAAGGGTCTGAAGTTAGAGGTGAGAATTTAACATTTTGTAATAAATTAAAATATTTAAATATACTCAATTGTGACAATATTGAAGGAGCTAAATTATCAGAAAATATTGAACATTTAGAAATTGGTGATAATGAAAAGTGTGTAATTACTGATAATTATTTTATAAATTTAAAGAAATTAAAATATTTAATAATTGGAGCAAATAACAACGTGACAGATAATATTTTTTTACATTTAAAGAATCTTAAATGCTTATTTTTAGATACAGAATGTAATGAAATTAAGGGTGATAATTTTAAAGAATTAAAGAATTTAAAAGAATTACAAATTTCACGAAATGTTAGTGAAGAAAATTTAAACACATTGACAACGTTAAAATATTTAAATGTTTCTTTCAATTCAAACTTTACAGGACAATGTTTATTGAATTTAACACAATTACAAGAATTTACTTACAAAGATGCCGAAGTTGAGTTGGATTTTGCAAAGAAAGATTTAAAAAAATTAATTGAAAATTTAAAATACGGTAGATTATTCACTTTACATGGCTACAAACACAACGAAGATGAAGATGAAGTTGATGAAGACCTAGAAGAAGAATCTAATGATTATGAAGAAGAGGAATAAATATTGGCAATTTATAATTCAATTTTATTACTATTGTGCCCGGTATATTTATTTTATATTGTAGCAATATTGTAAACAACACCTATGGCATGTTGATAATCTAAATATTTATTTTCAACTTTTAAGAATAAATCATTTCATTTTATTCTAATTTCTGTTTTTAAATGTTAATTAAAATAAATGTCTACAAAAAAGTCATTACTTCTTAATAGCTTTTGTAAATTATTTTTAAAATAAATTAATGATTTAAACCCTTTAACATTCTTAAAATAAACAATATAATGCCATCCTCCAGTAACTATTGTATTAAACTTTAATGTTGATGAATATTGTAAAGATAAACAATGTGCCTTAACATTCCCAAATTTGCTGAACAAATTAGATGTATTCATCTTAATGCAATTCAAAACGGTTATTGGAGAAAATTATTATAATAATTCAAAGATGGAAGAAGAAAAATTATATTTAAACACAGTTTTATATTTTTTTTAAAATTATAATTCCTGAAAAAGAATGTATGTTATTATTATTAGAAGGATATTTTTTTAAAATTTGTATAGACTTTTCTTATTGTTTTTAAAACTGGTGCTAAAACTGTTTTATGTTTAATAGATGAATTACAAGTTAAAAGTTATTTAATTAATAAAATTATAGTAAAATTAGATAATAAATCCGAATTTTTAAACAAAGAAGTAAAAAATATTGTTTAGAACAAAATATTAAAATTATTTATGAAACTTCAAATATTTTATAAAATTAAAGCTTTATAAAAAGAGTTAACAAAACTATTAAAACTACTCTTAAATCATATATTATATTTAATTCTACAATGATTAAAAGTATTATTATAAATTATTTTTATATATAATAATATATTTTCATTTTATTATAAAGTATTCTCTATAATATTTATATGATAATTTTATTTTTAAAATAAAAAGAAAATAATAATAAAAAAAGAATAAGAAGAAAAATAAAAGAATAATAATAAAGAAAAGTAAAATAAAGAAGAAAATGAAGAAATTTTTATTAAAAAAAGAAGAAAATTAAAGAGAGTTATTTAAAAATTAATAATTTATATTTTTTAATAAATTATTATTTTAAACACTATAATATAATAATTTTATACATATATGTATGTTTTTATAAAATTATAAAAAAATTTAGTTTAAATAGTATTAATTATATAAAAACTTATAAAAATAGATATTAATATTTAATAATTAATATCTATTTTTATAAGTTTATTTATAGTAGTTTGTTGGGGTATATAATAAAAAATATAAAATTAATTTAAAACAATTTTTTCATCAAACAATTAAAATAAAATTGTCTATAATTTTAAGTCTTTAAATTAAAAATATTTAATTTTTAAATATATATATATAATTTATAAAAATAATTAGTTAATTTAAATTTTTTTTAAAAATTTCATATATTTATTTATTTTATAAATTTTTAATTTATTAAATAAATAAACTAAAATAATTATTAAAACAGAGTTTATAATTTTTTTTAATAAAACTTTAAGAAAAATATTTTAATAAATATAAAATAAATAATAATTTCGTATTGATTTTTTTATAAACATTCAATAAATAGTTTTTAAAGCCACATTAATAATAATCCATTACTCATTTTCTTCCATAAATTGGCATTTATTAATATTGTTATAGCTATTAACAATAAATTTAATATCATTTAACTTAATACTTCATTTAAAATTTTATTTTTTATTTAATAATTCTTATAAATTCAATATATTTTAATTATCTTAAATTTAATATATAAAATATCTACATTTTTAAACTAGTTAAAATTATTAAATAAAAATTTTAATTGACTAATGTTTATAATTTTAAAAATATAATTAATAATTTAAAAACTTACAATTTAAACCATAATTATAAATATTATTATTTTTAATTAAAATTAAAATATTTTTAATACTTGGATCAATATTTTTAATTTTTTTTATAAAAAATATATATATTTAAAATAATTTTTATTAAGTATGTACTAATATTAATATTTAAATTTATTATATTAATATATAATACTTCAAATAATAAATCTACATTATTAATTAATAAATTTAAATTATTTATATTATTTTTAATATCTTTTAAAATGTAATTATTAATGTTAAAATAATAAAATATATTATTTTTAATAATTCTTCTTATTAAATTGTTATATAAATTATAATTTATATTTTGTAATATATTTGAAGTAAATAATAAAATATTTTAAAATTATTTATATCTTTTTAAATATTATTAATACTATTATTTAAAACAAAAAAAATAAATTTATATAAAATAATTTAAAAAAATATGAAAATAAAAATTATTTTAAGATATTTTAAATTTATATAAATTTTTTAAAATTAAAAAATCAGCACATAATAAATATTAAAATTTAATAAAAAAATTAATTAAGAAAATTATTAAAAAAAATAAATTAAATTTATTTTTTTATTATTAAATTTATAAAATCATTCTTATATATTTAAAAAACCTGTTTTAGTTAAATTTTAATATAAATTTTTAATTATTTCTCTTTTATTTCATCTTTTTTTAAATTATTTTGTTTAAATTAAATATTAAATTATTTTTATTAACATTCATTTTATCTTCTTTTTTGTAATATAATTTTAAGTATATTGTTTATTATATTAAAAATTAAAAAAATATAAAATTTCAGTAATTTTTTTAAAAAAAATAGAAATACATATTTATTTTTATTAAATATTTTATAAACAAAGATTTAAAGGTAAATTAAAATAAAAAAATTATTTTTACTTAATAGTTTATAAAATTATTTATATTTATTTTTTTCTTTAATTCTATCTATATTTTCTTTTAAAAAATATAAAATTAATCAAATTTTAACTAAATAAAAAAATCTAATAAATCATTTGTTTTCTAAAAATAGAGAATACTTATTCAATTTTAACATTTTTACATGCGCACAAATTATAGTAAGTTTTTTTATTTAAAAACTGTATAAATTTATACTATTTTTAATTTTTTTTAGTTTACCTAAAATTATTTATTACTAAATGCTTAAAAGTTATTAAATTTTCTTGTATTCACAGTTATAAGACTATTAAAAGAGTAAAGATTTTAATAAAATTTATTATGTAAACAATTATAATGTCAATTTCACATATAAAAAGATGAATGAGAATTGTATATTTAATTAAAATGTTTATATTATTGTCTTGTTTTATTTTTTTTTAAAAAAAATGTTAACTTTGATTCTATTTTAAATAAAATCTTTACAAAACATCTACTAACCAAAGATACTGCTTTCGTTGAAAAATATGTGAAGATTTTATATGTATTAAGTTCTTAAAAAAGTGTTTTTTTTAGGCATTGAAATTAAAAATTATATTTTTAAATACTTTTAACAATCCTTTAAAACCCAAATGAATTAAAATAGAACTATTTTTAACTATTAATGTTTATAAACTTATAAAATTCATTCTATATTTACTTTCATCTGATTACAGTTTGATTAAAATTTTAAATAACATTATTGAATACAGTAAAAACAATAAAATTATTTTTCTTAAAGTTGATATTAATTTATTCAAAAAAATATACAAAGTAAAACCTTTTAAGCATTAAAAAGATAAACTCTATATAATTAATGATCTGTAACATGTTTTCAAAATGGTTTGTTTTTATGTTTAAAATTTTTTTTGTATATTTTAAAATTAATTAAGGTTACTTTTTTTGAACAAGAAAAATTTAATAATTTAAAACTAGATATAAATGTTATTTATGTTAAAAGTTGTTAATTAAAAAATAGATATTATTTAAAACTAGATAATACAAATGTTATTCATATTAAAAATTATTAATTAAAAATTTTTTAAATTTTAACATATAAAAATATATATAAATTAATAATTTAACATATAAAAATATATATAAATTAATAAATAATAAATTTATAATAAATTTTTAATTTAATTTTTAACAAAAAAATTAAAAAAATAAAACTTTATTAATTATTATTATTATTATTTTTTATTATTTAAATTATAAATATTATTATTAAAATTACAAAATATTTTATACATATATTTAATATTAAAAATATTTATTATTTATATTAAAAATAATATAAAGTTTTGTTATATAAAAATAATAATTATATATAAAAAAAATATTTTTAAAAATTATAAAAATTATTAAAAAATATTTTTTAAAAAAAATTTATTATTTAATAAGAAAATATTTAAAAAAAATTATAAAGTAAATAATTATAAAAAAATTGTAATTTTAAAATTAAAAAATAATTTATAAATAATTTTAAATATAAACTACATAAAAATATATTTATTTTTTATTAAATATATATAATAATATTTTAATTGAATTATATATATATATATAAATATTAAAAAATATTTAATAATATATAAAATATAAATAATTTAAAATTACTAATTTTTTTAGAAAACTAGTTTTATAATTAATTATAAAAATATTTTTATAATTCTTTAATATTAATTTTTTTTCTTATTAATAAAAACAAATAAATTATTATTAAAAAGTTTAATAAAAATGATTGTATAAATAATAATAATTTGAATATAATTAAGATTTAAAAATTTATATACAATTAAAAATTTAAATAAAACTAAAAAATAAAAAAAATTTCTTAATAATTTAATTTATTTATTAAATCATTAATTTTAATAAAAATAAAATTATTTATTTATTTCTAGAAGTTTTGAATTTTTTTTAATAGTTTTTTTATTTAGTTAAGCTTTAATATTAACTTTAATTATAAACACTACAAACAAAAAAAACAATTATAAGACTAGTTTTCCAACTTTTTATTTTTCTTAGAAATTCCTAATGAATGGCTAGCTCTTTATTTTTTATAAAAGAACTAGCTTTTTCGGCTTATTATTTTTTTAGCTGGCTATTTTTAAAAAACAGCTAACTAATGTTCAAAAATAAATATTACCTTCTGTAGGTGGTCATTTTTTAAAAATAAACAACTACCCAAAAAACAAAATAAGTGTTTATTTTATAAAAAACAAGAGTACAAAAGGAAATAGTCATTACTATTAGTAATATTTTTACTATCAATTAAACGACTTAACAGTCTAATCACGTACTATATGTTTTTTTACATCTTTTTTATTTTCCCTTAAATCTTCTCCACTTACATTAATCATTAAGTTAGTTGCTTTCAATGTTGGATTAATGTGTTTTCTAATTTCAATATTTTGTTCTAGAAAAAATATCTTGGTATTTTCTTTAGCTGTCTTAAGTATTACATTAATTTGTTGCTCATTTAATTTAACATAATCACTCCACTCATCGTTAACAGCAACATCTTTGTTGCTTCTTTTAGTACCAAGCATCTTGTATTTAATGTTTTCTAAAACTTGGTAATATGTTTTTAAGATAGTAATTACATTTTCCATAACTCTTCCCTTTTATTACAGAACTAACACTTTACTGTCTTCTTTGCTTATTAAAACAACACTTTCTGACAACCTGAACTTTGGTTGATTATTTGTTTTTTTTATAGAATTAATGAATTTCTCAGTAAAATCTTTACCTTGAAAGAATAACTAAAACCATTTATAGTATTTCTGCATCATCATTTTCTAATTTCTCTCCTTAAACTCTTTATGTTTATACTGTTCTAATTCTCTTTGCAGTTTAATTAATGCATTATTAATGTTTTCTTTATCCTTTATGGTTAATTGATGATTGAATCTTTTCCTTTCCAATTCTTGTCTTAATTATAGTAATTCATCATTAAGAACATTGTTCTCTAAATCAGTTGCATTAATCTTTGCTTTTTTCTTCTTTAGTTGTGACTGTAGGTTAGCAAATACTTCTACAAAAAATGATTTATGAACTAATTGGTACTTCCAACAAATAGTTGTTGGTAAAGAATTAACAATGTCAACTAAGGCTCCTTCTTCAAGCATGGTCAAATCAATTAATGGTTATTCTACTTGATTTTTATCAATTACTATCTTAACAAAATTGCCTTCTGCAATTTTTTTGCCTTCTTTGAATAAAACTAGTTCATTGATTTTTTTTAGTTTAAACAAATGCTTTATTTGTTTTTCCTTTACAAATTCTTTGTAATCAATACTTTATTCTTTCTCTTTAACTTTTTCAAGGTCTTTTATTATTTTTAGAACTTTGTTATTGTTTTTAGACATTTTAAGTGGTGTTACAGGAATAGTTTTTAAATCATCTAAGTGTTCAATAATCAATTTGTTGTATTTTAAACACAAGCTTACATGATAAGGCTTTTTTTAATATGATTTATATCTTAGAATATGATCTTTAATTAATTTATAGAACTCTTTCAGTACTTTTAAATTAATTAATTGAATAATATCTTTTGTATTGCTTTTTAAATTTGTAACATCGTAATCATAAATGAATTATTAACATGTAGAACAACATTTATGTTACTATTATTTTTAATTATTAATTTTAATATACCTAAGAGTAAAATAGATTTACTTTTAAAAATTATTAATTGTTTTTTACCTAAGAATAATAATTTACTGAAAAATCGAAAAGATTTATTTAAAAATGTTAACAATATTTATAGTATAAATAAAGTTTATATATGTAAGAGATGTAGTACTACTAGTATTATATCTAAATATAGTAGGTGTTTACAAATTTTAGAATAGTTTTTTATTACAATAGTTTAAAGGAATAATTAAAAGGTTTATTAACTAAATATTGTTTTAAAGAGAAAATTAAGTTTTTTACGGATAAATATAAAGAAGATAAAGACTTTTATCAAGATGTTTACGACGGTGATAATTTTAAATATGGAAAAAGTTTACTTAGAATTAATTTTATTGTATTAAATTTTAATTGTGATGGAATAAGTCCTTTTAAATCATCTACTTACTCTTTATGGCCTTCCTTTTTTACAATTTTAGACATAAAGAAGGAAGAACGATATAAAATGGAAAATTTATTATTTACTAGAATTTAGTTTGGTAATTCTAAACTAAATAATATTTATTTTAATTACCTAATTAAAAATATACTAGCTTGTGAGGAAGAAATTGATTGTAATATTAATTACAAGCTTTATGGAGATTTTAAAAGGTAAGTTTTATTTAATTTTGTTTTATTATATTATATAGTGTTAAATGTTCTGTTGTAAGCTCTGTTTTGAATTTGTCTGCTAATATATAATATGACAGATCACAATGGCTATCACAATTGTAGCTATTGTAATAATAAAAGGGAATACATTGGAAAAAGGCATGTGTTTCCAATAGAATTAAGTGTAAAACCAAGAATTAAAGCAAAGATTAATTATATTTGTAATCACTATCATTTAAATGATTACGAAATTGATGATATTAATGACAAAACTTCTTTTTTAAGATTAAAAGCTTTTAAATAAATCAAAAGCCAATATATTGATCCAATGCATTAATTTTCAGATGTATTTAAGTGTCTCTTCAAGTTGTGGTTTAGTGAAAGTATGAAGTATAATTCTTCAGGCAAATTAGGAAAAACAGAGTTGGATTTACTTGGTAATTTATTTATTTTATTTTTATTTATTTATTTTAATTCTATTTTTATTTTTTTTATTATTTTTTTTTTATTTATTTATTTATTTTTATTTACTTATTTATTTATTTACTTTTTATTTTTATTTAATTTATTTATTTATTTATTAATTTACTGTTTAAAGATGTAATTTATTTAAAATAAAAGGTTCCTTTTTTATTTAAAAAGAACATTAGATCTATAAAAGAATATAAGTATTGAAAAGCTAATAAAGTCTTTAATTTTCTTTTATATTTTACAAAAACTTTAAAAGGAATTTTACAGAATAAATATTATTTAAATTTATTAAATTTAACTATTAATTTATATAAATTATTTACTTTTAAAATTAATAAGTTAGAATTAAAACAAATTAATATGAATTTACTTAAATTTATTAAGGATTTTAAAGTTTTTTACGGGAAACAATTTATTTTATTAAATTTATATCATTTGGAACATTTATTTTTTAATATTGAAAATAATGGTCTTTTATAGACCAGTATTTGTTTTATATATGAGAGAATGAATGGTATATTAATAAAGAGTATTTATGGGAATAATAAAATAGAAAAGTTTATTAATAAATATTTATAAATGAGATTATGTTTATTGGAACGATTAATGTTTGAGGATAATGTTTGTTTTAAGGAATTAGTAGAAAGAAGAAAGAAATTTAATTTACAGGAGGAATTAGATGTAGGGATTTATGTGTTGAGAAGAATAAAGGGGGAAGTTATGAGTGTTTGGAAGAATGACTATAAGTTTGAAAGCTGTAAAATTGGTTTGAAGAAGTTTGACAACACTGTGTGTGTAGATAGATATGATAAAGGCTGTTTTATTGAGAAGTTTATTTTTCATTTAGATATTTGGTAAGTAGAATGTTTATTGATTAATAAGAAAAGAAGAACGCTTATGACTTTAGTAAACTTTAAACTTGGAGTTTTAATTGTGGATTTAGATGGTCAGGAGGAAGTAATAGAATTATTAAAATGTCACAAGCTTTTACTTTGGTAAGAGTATAGATAATTTTAAATATTTTTAATACTTTTATATTAATTTATTGATTAGTTTTAGGAATGGTGGGAAGGAAAGGAGAGTTGGTGGATGGATAAAACTCCTTGTATTTAAATAAACTTTAAATTGCAATTTACCATTGTAAATTTAATAAAATTTAATACTTTGTTTTAATTATTGTTTTTTATTATTTGTTATTTAAAAGATAATGTTTATTTATAAAAAGTTTTAATACAAACTTAAAGGTAGCTTTTACAAAAATTTTAACTCTTAACTTTTAATTTTATTTCTATAAAAAGTTTGAGTAAAAATCAATTACTATGTGCCCGCAGAGTGTGTTTTTGAGCTACCTAATTTAGGTTTTGGTTTTAGAAAACTAGTAGTCATTTTTACAAAGGTTGCAAGTTTAGCTCCTCATTTTTTGTGAAGTTAGTAGTGCGATTTAGATTTAGGCGAATCATTAGGGATAAAAAATCGTAAAAAAAATACCGGTTATGACTTCTTGTTTAATTTTTCCGTACCAGTTTTTTGGGAAAGCTTTGTTGGAAAGGAAGTGCGAAAAATTGTCAAAAAGAACACCGCAAACACGCAATAGTGATAGATTGTTATGTCTA
>CADWAF010000116.1:0-22468 GCA_902984215.1 Willaertia magna
ATGGTTTAAATAAATATGTGTTGAAATAATTATTGTTTTAATGTTTTTTGGGGACGATCGTGGATGGAAGGGGTTATCACTTGTTGATTATTTCGTTTTTGTAAAGTTTGTTGTTGACTAGTATTTAATTTTTCAAAATATCTTTGTAATAAAGAAGTACGATCTGTTTCAATAGTTTGTTTAGGAGCTTCATGATTAAAAAATAGTTTTGGTGGTTTTAAATTTGTTCTAGGATTTGGTTTTGAAAAGTTTTTATTATTAAATATTGGGAAATCATCTAATCCCGAAGAGTTAGAATTATTATTACTTGTTGAAGTGGTAGTAGTTGTGGTTGTTCTTTCCGAATGATTGTTGTTATTCTTGTTATTAGTATAGTTGCTTGATGATGATGAATGGTTGGTCTTCTTTAAGTTGGACATTTTTTAAAAATCCGTTCTGTGCGTTCAAAACGTTCTTATGAAGCGCAAAGTAAAATCTCAATAATAACAAATATCTTTTAAAATGAGCGTCAGATTAAAGTTATCCTCACATATTCGTCGGTACAGGTCTGTGATGCTATATTATTTGACATTTAATCATCATTGAAAGATATTGAATAAATTCCCATTGTTCCTTCTTTTTTGTGCGTAAAACCATCCGACATTATGGTACAAGAATATCATTTTAAAAATAATCATACAATATTTAAAGCGAATGCTATTCATAGCACACCAATTTGAAGTGTTCCTGAAAAAAAAACCTTCAACACCACTTTCTATTTTTTCTTTTTCCTTCAACAAATTTTTTCACCATTCTTCATTTTTATTCACAACAACTCTCACTAACATCTCCAAATTGAACAACAAGAACGCTATAACAAACCCTATAACAACTAGCCATACAACAACGCATACAAACAATTAAGAATAACTAGATAACAAGATGAATAACAATCCTAACAAACAATATAAACGCCAACAACAAAATGAATTTAAACCAAGTATAAGTAGAACCTTTCAACCATCCTCCATTCATACTTCTACTTCCAATACAACAACAACTAGTAATCCAAGTAGTGAAATGATGAAAAAAATTTGGAAAAGTTGTGGATTAAAAGCTCTATCCAAATTTAAATTAGTTGAACTAAAAGAAGAATTAAGAAAGAAAGGATTAACATTAAATGGTAATAAAAAAGAAATTATTAAAAGATTACATGATAAATATCTAGAAGAAGAAGGTGGAATAGAACCTAATCATCATACAAATGGTAGTGAAGATGATGATGAAGAAGATGATTTATCGGATGAATTACTTGAAGATTTTTTTGGTAAAAAGAAATCCAATAAGAAGAAGAAGAATACAAAAAAGAATACAAAAAAGAAGAATAGTCCTTCTTCAACCATATTGAATACAACAACAACATCAATAAATATTGCTACTAGTGCGGCTATCGCTCCTGCCTCTGTTACTACTGAATCGAAACAATTACAAAGTAATAATTCATTATCATCTTCTAATAATAATAAATCTAATACAACAATAATACCACCACCATTACCACCAACAAGTAATGGTACTACATTATTATATACAGGTAGTAGTACATTACCATTTGGTAATAATCCATTAGCTGCTTTTTATGCATTTAATAATACAACTAATAATACTAATAATAATAGTGTTGTTGGTATAACTACTCATGTACCACCACCAACTACAGTAGTAGCTCCACCTTCAAGTATGTATTCATATCCTGGATATATTTATCCAAATGTTAATACTACTACTGGTAATGGCGTTACAACAACAACAGCACCAATAGTTAGTGGGATGACTACTATAAATAGTAATTGTGTGAATAAGAATGTAAATAATAATACAACAGGGAAGAAACCATTTTCAATGATAAATAGTACGAATAATGTGACAGTGAATAATAGTATGAAATCAGAGAAGGTAGTGGTTGATGAGTTATTTAAAGAAGTTGATTTAAGTAATTATATTTCATTTATAAAGAAGGAAAAGACTGAAGATAAGAAAAGAGAGAGTTATGATTTTGGAAATACTGAAGATGATGATGAAGAAGAAGAAGAGGAAATTACTATTGATGATGAATTTTTAACAATTGAAGATGTTAATAATTTATTGAGTGATAATTATCAAAATAATAAAAAAAAGAGAAGAAATTATTATGATTATTTATTTAATGATAATAATGAGAATAGTGAAATGATGAATAAAAAGATAAAATGTAATGATGATAATACTTCAATTGATAGTGATGATAGTGATAATAATAATAGTGATAATAGTAGTAATTATGATGATAATATTTTACATGAGATTATATTTAGAGTAATACATAAATCTAAAGATTATTTATTTTTACCTTATAGATCAGATGAAACGTGGGAAAATGTTATTAAGAAAATTATTGGGGAAGTTAATATTAAAGAAAATTTAGAAGAAAATAAGAAGATTAAGTTTAAAATAATAATTAATAATAATGAATTTAGTAATAATAAATTAAAGATAAATAATATAAAATATACAGATACAATACATATTATTTTATTAAATGAAGATGATACACAAATAGATAATTTATTTTTAGTTGTTGATCAAATTGTTTGTTTAGATTTAGAAGATGATGAAATTAGTTTAACTAAAGATGATATGGATGATAAATATATTTATTTACAACAAGATGAAGATGATATTTATAACAATTTAAATAATAACTTTAATATAAGTTTAATTGAATCTATTTAATAAAATATTTTATTATTATTTAAATTTCTTTTTAATTTTAAATATTTTATACTTAATGGTTCTTCATTCTTTAATGTAAACTTGGGTTTTCTCTTTGTTGCATCTTGACTCGGTGATAATGCTTCAGTATTTATATCTACTACATTCATATTTACATTGTGATTATCATCGTTATCGTGATTAAAATGATGACGGGGCGTTTTAGCTAATTGTTTAATATTTTCTTGAACAAAATCAACTGGAACGTATTCAAAATCATCTCCTTTTCTAACAAATTTAAAATGTAATGAATGAGTATTATTATTGTTGTTATTTAGTTCTTTCGTCCTTTCTAATTGTTTTTTCATTTCTTTTAATCTTTCTAATCTCTTTTTATATTCTTCATTAATACCATATCCAGAACTAGGTACATTTCCTTTTATGGCTGACGGTATTGGCCTTATGCGATCATTATGTTTTAATTTATTTAATTTACTATTATCATGTACTGCACTGCTACTATTTGGTCGTTTCATTAAGTGTTGGTAATTATTTAAACGATTATTGTCTGTATTATTGCCAAGCAATAACTGCGATAATGTTCTTGTAAATAAATTTCTGTTATTATTACCATTTTTAGCATTACTGGGAGAATTATTTTTGGAAGAAGAAGAAAAAGGATCGCCATCATCATCTAACAATACTCGTTCTTCATTCTCTTCATTATTCATTCCAAAATGATTTAATAATAAATTTAATAAATTATTATTTTCACTATTACTGTCACCACTATTATTTAAATTTAATAAATTAGTTTCAGAATTATACCTTTTAAATTTATTTTCTTTATTTACTGTTTCTACTAAATAATTAATTAAAACATTTTCATTATTATTATTTCCATTTTCAGTAGTAATTGTTTTATCTACAATTAAATTATTTAATAAAGAAACTAAATTATTTTCACTTATTGTTTTATTTAATGCATTTACTCTTAAATTATTATTATTTCCATTATTATTTAATAAAAATTGTAATTGTTGACTTTTAGGTGATGCATTATGATTATTATTATCATTGTTATTTCCATTTATATCTATTTTTATTGTGTTTATATTATCATTGTTATTATTACCATTTAAAGAGGTTGCTTTTTCTAAGTTATTTTGTTGTAAAATTATTGGAATTAAATTTTGTAATAAATTTTCACCATTATCATTTACCGTCGTTAATAATAATTTTACAATTTCCTTTTCAGTATTGTTATTTTCCATATTTGTATTTTCCGCATTATCATTTACCAATTTTTGTAACAAATTTACCAATAATTCATTTGACTTTTCATTATCCAACAAATTCTTTAATTGATTCATCACCATTTCATTCTTTTTATAGTCATCATCTCCTAACTTTCCAAATATAGAACTATCCAATTTCTTTTTATTTATTTTTTTCTTCTTTTTAGTCTTCTTTTCCAATAAAATTTCAGGTACTGGCGTTGAAGATTTAATACTCAATAAAAAATCATTAAATTCCAAACCAGAAATTTCTTCTAAATTATCCAAATCATTATTTGAATTATTATCATTCATATTATTATTTTGGTTATTATTACCATTTTTAGAAAATTTATGAACTTTAAATAAATTATTTGTTCCCAACTCTTCACTTGTAATGTAACTTCTTTTCATTGAAGATTGAAAGATAGAATTATTATGTTTTGTATTATTATTTGTTGTATGATTACTACTACTGGTAGTACTATTACTTGGACTAGTTAATTGTTGGGAATGAGAAGTTAGTGGAGGATAATGTTGTTGTTCATTATGAGTTTTAATGTTTAAGGTTGAGGATGGCGTTGAAGTTGAAGAAGATGTAGTTGTTGTATGATGATGAAAGGATATTGAGGATGATTTAGGTACTTGTACTTGTATTCTAGCTCTCGTTTGCATACTATTCATTGTTATGATTAAAAGTTGTTTTTTTTTTGTATTGCAGGATTATTGATTATTGGAGGGTATAGAGTTATTTTGTAGTTAGTTATTAGACCAAATTTACCAGCTAACCTAGCTTAGCTTGGGAGAATACAAAAAAAGGAGGGAAAGTAAAGGGAAGTGGTGATTGGTAGTAGGGCACTACAAGAGGTTGGTGGATGGTATTTTTTTTTGTTTCGTTTCTTTAAGTTTTTTGGTGAAGCGTTTTTTACGGTTTTTTTGTATTTCCTTATTTGAAAGATTTATAGGTTTTTTAAACACTATAGTGAACTGTAAAAATGTTGTTCGTTCTTTCGTTCCTTATTATCTTAGTACTACTACTGCTACTTTCTATTCAATACTTGATACAGCCAGCCTGTAATGAATGATGCTAATAATTTCAATGATGGTGAGTGTGGTAGTATTGTATATTAATAAAGTACTTACAGTAAAACTACTGTATGAGTCAAGTCATTTGTTGTTTTATCTTTATAGTAATATCTAAAAATAGTAATTAACTTTTCTTGATCCTCCAAAACAATAAAAAATTCTTTAACACAAAAAAAATTATCTTTCAAATTATTTTATTGATTACAACAATTATTTCTTACTAAACTTTCTCTGTCCTTCATTCACAACATTTTGATCATAAGAAGATAATTTATCACTATTTGATAATTGAAATAATTCATAAGTAATAACAATTGAAAATAAAAAACAAGTAGTAATACAAACACCATGAAAAGTTGAAGCAATAATTTCAGAAATAATTAAACAAATAATTACATCAAACCATCCAGATGATTTACCTGATAATAATTTAATATTACCTAATGTAGTTAATAAAAACATATAAATTAAACTACAAGTAAATCCAACAAATACTTTTCCTTTATCCGATGATAATAAAATTTCTTTAAAATAATTTGTTGAGAAAAATGTTAATCCTGCCAATGTTAATGCAATCACAATACTTTTATTTGATGATGATGAAGTTGTAGACATTTTTTAATTAAGAATTTTATTTTTATTTTTTTTTGAAAAAAATTGTATTCTTTCTGCTAGAAACGCAGCGTTTTAGTTTCCGAACAGTTCGATTTTGAAAAAAGAAATGAAGAGATGGATAAAGAATGCATCGTTAATGATGATGATGGAGAGTAATATGAAAAGAAAACATTTTGTATGTTACTCTTCTTCCTTGTTTTCGTCAAAGATTTCTTCAAAGATTTCTTGTGCACTCGCTCAAACGCATATGGTTTTTTCTTTTGAAAAAAAAATGCTTCATACAAACCATGCTATCTCACCAACAACCGTTGACTCATCTTCTTCCACCAACCTTTTAACCACCGATAATAATAACAATAGGATGCAAATAGAGGAAGAAAACAATAAACAAACAACTAGTGGTACTTTTAATAGAGTAAATGAAAAACCAATACCTGAAGGATATCAAAGTATTACAGAAGGTACAGCTACAATTATTTATAGTAAAGATACAGAAGCTTTTTATAATAAAGTTCAAGTATTTAATAGAGATATTTCAACATTAATTATTAAAATGTATAATGAACAATTAAAAGAAGAATTAAAAGAAAATTATAAAAATATAAATATTTTAGAAGCTTTATCTGCTACTGGATTAAGAGCTATTCGTTATTTTAAAGAAATTCCAAATATTAATACAATTATAGCAAATGATTTATTACCTGATCCTGTAGAATGTATTAAAAGAAATGTTGAATTTAATGAGATTTCAAGTGAAAAAATTATTGCAAATCAAGCAGATGCTATTAAATATATGGCTCAAGTAAATAATTATTTTGATGTTGTGGATTTGGATCCTTATGGGACAGTTTCACCATTTATGGATAGTGCAATGCAAGCAGTGAATGGGAATGGTGGATTATTATGTGTTACATGTACTGATATGGCAGTGTTATGTGCTCAACAACAAGGAGCTTGTTTTTCTAAGTATGGAATTTATCCTCAAAAGATTAAAGCATGTCATGAACAGGCATTAAGAATATTATTGGGATTTATTCAAATGAGCGCTTCAAAATACAAAAGATATATTCAACCTCTAATTTCCTTATCAGTAGATTTTTATGTAAGAGTATTTGTTAGAGTTCATACAAGTAATGAAAAGGTAAAGAATAGTTACAAATCTTTTGGAAATGTACATATTTGTACAGGATGTGAATCTTATCATATTGAACCTTTAGGAAGTACCAATCATACAACTTTTAATAAGGAAAATTGTAGTGAATGTGGTTGGCGCTTAAAACAATCTGGACCAATATGGATAGGTCCATTACATGATAATGAATTCCTTACAAAATGTTTTAATCACGTAAAGGAGAATAATCATTTATTTTCAACACATAAAAGAATGACTGGATTAATCCATGCATGTATGAATGAATTACCAGATATTCCACTCTATTATATTTTAGATTATTTATCAAGTGTATTAAAATGTCAAAATCCATCCATTGATCTCTTTAAATCAGCATTACTAAATTTAGGATATAGAGTATCAAATACACATGTTAAACCAAATGCTTTTAAAACGAATGCACCACCTAATGTTATATTTGATATTTATAAAGAATGGATTAAAAATCATCCAGTTAAAGATAGATCAAATAATAGTGTTAAAACACCTGGACAAGTAATTTTAGAAAAACCACAAAAATTAGAAAATATTTCATTTGAATTACATAAAGATGCATTAACTGGAAAGAAATATACTGGAATTGCAACTTATTTACCTAATCCAGAAGAGAATTGGGGACCTGGAAAGAGAAAGACAATACATAAAAAGAAGAGTGAACAATCATCTACTAATGATACTACTATTAATGAAGATGTTGAAAATATTGTTAGTAATGAGGTAGAAGAAAAGGAAACAAAGAAGCAAAAAATTGAAAATTTAGAAAATTAAAAAAAAAATGAAGAGACTAGGTTTGTTATTGTCATCTTTTCGTTCCAATAATTGTCATTACGGAAAGATGATTAATAATAAAAGAATAAATAATAATGCTTATTTATTAAAACAATCAAATCAACCATTTGTTCATTCCAAATGTTTATCTACTTCTCTTTATAATGAATTATCTTCATCTACTATTAATAATAATTTAGATAATACTATTAATAATAATATTAATTTAGATAATAATAATTTAATAAATAATTCAATTGTAATGAATAATAAAATTATAAAAATTAATGAATTATTAAATTTATTAAAAGAAGAAATGAAATTAAATCACATAAATGATTTAAAAAAATTAGAAATTAATAATTTAAATAATTTAGAATTATATTCATTAAAATGGAATGCATTTATTCAATCTTTAAATTTATCATTTTATAAAATTTTATTAAATAATGATAAATCTATTGAAATAATACAATCACCAAATATGGAAGATTCAGAATATATTTATAATATTTTATTAAAAATTATACCAATTAAAAATCAAATTTATCAATCACTACAAGAAAATACAAATATAGAAAATAATATTTATAATTTAATAAAAGAATTATCAATTGAAATTGGATTTAAAGAATGTAATAAATTTAAAAATAAATTAAAAGATAAAGATATTGAATTAATTTATAAAAAAACATTTGAATTATTAATGAATGATGAATTTTATTTTAAAGAATTAAATAAAATTAATGAATTAAAAATTAAAGATTTATATAAAAGAATTGATTTAACAAAATTAATTATTTCACAAGCTCAATTACAAACAATTATTTCACTTTACAATGATCATTCTATTTTAATGGATCATTACATTCCAAATATAGAAAATATGGAAACAAATAATTCAATTAATAATGAAATGAATATTATAAATAAAGAAATTAATTTATATGAAAATGAATTATGGTTACATTATAGATTATCATTAGAAGAATGGTATCATTGTAAAGGATGTCTAAATTTAGAATTAATTGATTTAAATAGAGAATTTCATGATTGGTTATTAGATATAATTGTTGGAAAATATAAAAAGAAAAATAGACAAATTATTTATATTATTTCCATTTTAATTGGTATATCTATTATTTTTTTATTACTTTTTTATTTTATGAAATAAATAAATGAAAAGATTCTTTTTAGATCTTTAATGAATCCAAATCCTTTTTGAAAAAACAACCCTTTAAAATCCTTTTCAATAAAATAACCGCTTGTTGTTGTTCATGAAAGCAATGAAAGCAATAATTTCTTCCGTTAATGCATCTATAATGCCAAAGGACTTGTCACTTTTCTAGCCCAACAATAATTTTTTTTTGAAAAATAAAAAATGTCATCCCAAAAATCTTTTTCTTCGCCCAGTAATAACAATCCCCTCACCGCAAATTTGTCCTTGTTAATGGACGTCAATACAGCAACATCTTCTTCCGTTTCATCATCATCTACATTATCATTAAAGGATGGAAATACTCCAACAGAAATTTCCTTTTTAACTTCTTCTCCACCTCATAATAGTAATAACACTAGTACTACTGCTATTACTAATTTAAACCAACATCATCATCATACAACAAATCATACAACAAATCATACAATAAATCATACAATAATTAATAGTAATAATGGTTCTAAAAATGGTAGTAATTCAACACCAAATTTACCAGTTCCTTCTTCTCATAGTACTATTTTTGGTAATGTTACTGTTGGTAGTAATGTTAATAATAATGGTAGTAGTGCATTTAGTTCTATTTTTGGGAATAATAGTAATACTACTAGTTTTTTTAATACTCCTATAAAAGGAAATGTAAGTCCAAATAGTGGATTTAAATCAAATAGTTTTACAACATTTACAACACCTATTCAAAATAGTAATATTCCAACAAATTCTTTAAATAATTGTTTACAATCAACCAATTTGGTATTACAAAATAGTTTACAAAATAATAATTTACAAAATACTTTACAAAATAAAAATGAAAATTTAGAAAATAAAAATTCAATAAAAAACTTTTTAGAAATTGATTCTAAAAATTATACAAATTTAGAATTAAAAATTATTGTAAATGAAAATGAAGATTTTAATTTCCAAATTTATCAAAAAATTCAAAATGAATTTCAAAAAATAGATACACTTACTATAATAGGGAATTCTAAATTTAATTTTTTTAATCAAATAAATAATGAAAAACAATTTGGGAAATTTAATTATAAAAATATTACAAAAATATTTATTACAAAATTAAATTTAAATTTTTGTAATCTTACAAATAAATTTGTAAAATATTTATTTTTAGATGAAAGTTTACAAAATAATTTATTTGAATTAAATTTAAATTCAAATAAAATTGATAAAATTTCAAAAAAAATTAAAAAATTAAAAAAATTAGAAAATTTATTTTTAGAAAAAAATAACTTTACAAAATTTCCAAATCAAGTATTAGAATGTAAATATTTAAAAAATTTAAATTTATCAAATAATTTTATTGAAAATATAGAAATTAAAAAAAAATATGATTACAATATTAAATTTCTAAATTTATCAAATAATTTTATAAATGGAAATTTAGATTTTTTATTTGATTTTAAATTTTTAGAAAATTTAAATATTTCTAAAAATAATTTATTAAACTTTACAATTTTAAATGAAAGAACACATCACAATTTAATGGAATTAAATTTAACAAATTGTCAACTGGAAATGTCAATAAATTTAATTAATTTTTTAAAAAAATGTCCAAAATTAAAAATTTTAAAAATTAATTTAAATAATTTAAATAATTTAAATTTATTTAATGAAATTAAAGGTTTAACTTTTTTAAGAAATTTAGAATTAAATAATTGTAAAATAGATAATTTATTACCAATTATAAATACTTTTACAAATTTAGAAATTTTAAATTTAAATGAAAATTTAATTGAAAATTTAAATTTTTTAGAAAATATAAATTCAAATATAGAAGTTTTATATTTAAATAAAAATAAAATTAAAAATTTAAATAATTTTTTATTTTTAAAAAGTTTAACTTATTTAGATTTATCTAAAAATAATATACTAAATATAGAATTAGAAAATTTATCTTGTCAACCTTTAAGAACTTTAAATTTAAGTTACAATTCCATTTTAGAAATTAAAAATTTAAATTTATTAAAATTCTTAAAAAATTTAAATTTATCACACAACCAATTGACAACATTTCCTTTTAAAGAAATTACAAAAAGATTAGAAGATTTAAATATTAGTTTTAATAAAATAAATAATTTAAATGAATTAACTAATTTAGTAATTACAAATTTATATTCTTTAGATTTAAGTTTTAATCCATTACAATGGGATATTGACAATACTTTACAAAATTTATTAAATTTAGAAAATTTAGAATATTTAAATTTATCTTTTACAAATTTAAATAATTTACATTTAGAAAAATTACAAATTTGGAATCATTTAAATTATTTAAATCAATTAATTTTAAATAGAAATTTTATAAATTTTAAAAATATTAAAAATATTAAAAAAGATTTAAAAATTGAATTATTTTATAATTATTTAGAAATTACAAATTTGGAAGATGAAGAAATTGTAATGGAAGATGAACATTTAAATAATTTAGATATTTTAAGTGATGATGGTGGTGATAATATTACAAATAAGGAAAATGTCACAACAATTATTGAAAGTGTCACAGAAAATAATTGTCAAAATAATTGTCAATTATTGACAAGAACAAATTGTAATTATCCAGAAATACAATATTTATTTAATCATCATTTTATTTTATTAAATGGAAATTATTTACATTTATTTAATAAAGATTATTCTAATTATGGTAAAATTATAATAACGAATAATTCTAAAAATAATGAAAATATTACAACAACTATAGATCAATTAAATTACAATGATATACTACCCTATTATATACCAAATCAAAATAATAACCCAAATTTAGATAATAATTTAGAAAATAATATAGATAATAATATAGATAATGATATTTTAATAATTAATTCTAAAAATAAATTAACATTTAAAATTTTAGAAGAATGTTATCATTTCATTAAAAATAAGAATGAATTTATAATTTTATCAGATTTTAATGAAAATTTAGAAATTTCAAATACCATTTTAATTTCAT
Organism: Willaertia magna; assembly: GCA_902984215.1. Classification (NCBI taxonomy): domain Eukaryota; phylum Heterolobosea; class Eutetramitea; order Acrasida; family Naegleriidae; genus Willaertia; species Willaertia magna. Next base: position 11,835 of record CADWAF010000116.1, read on the forward strand.
ATATTTTACAATCACAAATTGGATTTAGATTAGAAAGTGCAATTGCCTATTTAAAAGATCAATTTATTTTAAATAATTTAAATAATTTATATTTTCAAAATTATTTTAATACTTTACAAAATAATACTTTACAAAATTATATAAATCCATTATTAAATTGGAATAATCATTTATTATTACAATTTGATTTAAAAATTAGAGAAGAAAGATTACAAAATTTATCACCAATGAAACAAATTTTAGAACGTGATGATTTACGTACACAATTTAAACATTATAGTTTAACAGAACAATCTATACAAAATGTACTATTTTGGGAAAAGATTGAATTAGGATATAAAATGGAATATTTAAATTTAGAAAGACAAAAAATTGCAATTACAATATTTAATGAATTTATTAAAGAAAATTCTGAACATCAATTAAATATTTCAAATTCACAAATTGTACAAATTAGGAAATGTATTTTTATTGATGAAGAAAAATTAATTGTTTATCCTTATTTATCATTTCATTTATTTGATTCTTTAATTAGTACGATTGAAATGTTAATGATGGATACTTTAAAGAGATTTCAACAACAAAAAAGTAATGATAGTAATATTATATCACCTAGAAAGTAAATTTATGCAATTACCTCAAATATCTTTTATTGTTTAGAGTAGTCCCTTGCCCCAAAGATCGTTGATCCAACCCTTACATTTGTACTACCATATTCAATAGCCATTTCATAATCTGAGCTCATACCCATAGAGAGCTCGAATGGATGTAAGGATTTTAATGTCTCAATTTGGTCAAGTAAATAATTTTTGTATTCCACTAATTTTTCAAAATCAGGGTTTTTATCTAATTGGTGTGAATGTTCAACACTACCTATAGTCATTAAACCATTAAATGTCAAATGAGGACACTTTTCTAAAATATATTTTACAACTTCTAAACATTCCTCCTTAGTGTTAATTCCTCCTTTGTTTTCTTCACTTGATGTATTAACTTGAACTAAAATATTTAAATTATTATTTCTTTGTGATGCAGCCCAATATTTTTCTAAGCCTTGTGCAATTTTAACTCTATCTACAGTTTCAACCATGTAGAGATTTTCAACTTTTTCAACTAATTGTTTAATTTTATTTGATTGTAAATGTCCAATAAAGTGCCATTTAATTTCCTTCGGTAATACTTGAGCTTTGTCACAAAGTTCTTGAATATAATTTTCTCCAAAATGTAAATGTCCTGTATTATCATAAATTTCTTTAATTGCTTCAATCGGTTTAGTTTTGCTTACTGCTACTAACCTACAAGTATCTTCCGATCTATTTAAACGTTTTAAGGTATTGGCAATATTTTGTTTTACCAAGTGAAAAGCCTTCACCACTTCCGAACCACTCATTGTATTTTTTTTAAAATAAAAATAAACTTTACAAAATATTTTTTATTTATTTACTTTACAATATTATTATTTACTTACACAATAAAATTACATATAAAAGTGTGAATAATCATCGTCATCTAAATCTCTTGGTGGTCTATGGTGATTTGGATTTGGTTCTCCTCCAGTAAATCCACTACCACCTGTTCCTCTGCCAGTTCCTCTTCCACCAAATGGTGCATTAGGATAGATTGGATCAAATCTTACACCTGGTGGAGTGTTTGGACCTGTTCCTCTACCTCCACCTGGGAATACACCTCTACCTCCAAATATTGGGTTATTTGGACCAACTTGATTTCCAGGGAATCCTCCTAATCCTCCACTACCACCACCTCTGAAAGGACGTGGAACTGGATAGTTTCCAACATTTGGGTATAAATCTTCGTCACCAAATGAAGGGTGTAATGGTGGACCTTGTTGTAAAGGTGGTCTTCTAATTCTTAATGGATCATAATCATCATAATCTTCATCATAATCAATTAAACGATTAGGTATTATTCTTTCAGGTACTGGATTAGGAATTTCTGTTGCAGTACCACCAGTATTATTATTAGTGTTACTTGTTGTTGTAGAAGATGCTTCATATCCTTCTTTAGGAACTAAATTGTTTTGAATTTGAACTTTAAATTGATATTCTAAATCATTTAAATTATTAAATAAATCTAATAAATCAATTGAACTTGCATCATTAACATTTTGAATTGATTGTTGTAAATTATGAAGAGTATTTAGATTAATAAAATTAAAAATATTTGAAATTTCCATTTGATGGATTTGTTCTTTTGCTTGTTGATCATTTTCCATTTGATTTGTAAATTCTTTGTTAAATAATAAAGTTGTTGCGCAGATTAATACCTTTTGTGGACCCATATTTATAATTTTAAGTAAAAAAGTAAATGTTCTTTGTGAATGTTTATATTTAAAGGTAAAAACTTCTCTATTAAAATTATTACCATTTTCATTTAAATCTAACCATTCTTTTGGTGGTAAAATATGTTCTGTATCTGATACTTCTATTGGTGGTTCTGTTTCATTCATTCCAACACAATGAAATCCATGTTTTAACATTAAGAAATGTAAAGCTAAAACTATTAATGTATGTGGTTTACATGTTTTAATTAAATGATATTTTAATTCTTTACTAATCTGTAAATCTGTTAAATATTCTACTATGGTTGATCTAACCAAACCTTTGTTGTTATTGTTATTGCTTGAAGATTGTTGTTGACTCATTTTTTAATTTGATATTTTTTGCCGGGATTGAAAAATTATTTTTTCTTGTAGTGTATTTATACTTTTAAACAGTTTTGTAATATTTCCTTTTCCTATTTTTATACTATACCAGTGTTAATACCATTTTCCTTAAAGTTTACACACGTGACATGCAATACTGTCAAAGAAAAGTGTTAAGTTATGTGTTTTTTTACAATCTTTACAATGAATTTTATTTTAAAAAAAAATGAATACACTGGTTATTGACAATGGTGGAGATTCAATAAAAATCGGAACTGCACCAACCACACCAGAAGAAATAAAACAATTAAATGATACTCAACCACATATAATTCCAAATCTAATTGCTAAACATAAAAGTAAAAATGTAACTACAGGTGGAAATAAATTTTATATTGGAGATCAATTACAATTAGATTGTCCTAGTTACGCTAGTTTATTATATAGAAGACCAATAGAAAGAGGATATATAACAGATTGTGAAACTCAATCAATTATATGGGAAAATATATTTAATAAATATTTTACAAATATACCTATAAATGAAAGTAGAATAATGTTAACACATCAACCATTTACTCCACCAACTTTACAAAAAGATACATGTCAATTAATATTTGAATATTTTGGATTTAAAGAATATAGTTCGCTTTCTAGTCAATATTGTAGTTTTTATGGGTATTTAAATGAATTACAATTAAATCAATTAACTCAACCTAATCATCCAATTGTTGAAACAGAAAGTTGTTTAATTATTGATTCTGGATTTAGTTTTACACATATAGTTCCAATATTAAATAAATTACCTGTTAAAGAAGCAATTCAGAGGATTGACATTGGAGGAAAAGCATTAACGAATTATTTAAAAGAATTAGTTTCATTAAGATATTATGATATGATGGAAGAAACTTATTTAATGAATATTGTAAAAGAAAGATTATGTTATGTTTCAAATGATTTTATGTCTGAATTAAAATCTGCAGAATGTTTAGATTCCCCTTTATTTAAAGATTATGTCTTACCTGATTATAAACATTCAAAAACAGGATATGTATTAGAGAATAATAATAATAACGTAAATGAAGATATACAGATTTTAAGGCTTAATAATGAAAGAATTTCAGTTCCCGAATTACTCTTTCATCCTTCCGATATTGGTTTAAATCAATCTGGAATAATAGAGACTGCTGGAAGAATGATATCTTCAAAAGTATTATTTCAATCTCCTGTGGAACAAGCAATTTTATTTGATTCTATATTATTAACTGGAGGAAATACAAAGTTTAAAGGTTTTGCTGAAAGAGTTCAAAAAGAGATGAGAACATATGCTCCACAAGAGTTTAATTCTGTAAGAGTACATACAAGTAAGGATCCTATAACATTAAGTTGGAGAGGAGCAGCTGCTTTTGTAGCTCAACAAGAAAAACTTTTAAAAGAAAATTACACAGTAACAAAAGAAGAATATGAAGAAATAGGATTTGAAATTTGTCAAGATAAATTTACAATTTAAAATCTTTTTGTCAACATTGGCGTTAACTAAAACAACAAAGAAAATTGTGAAAATAATCATTAATAAAATTTTTGTTTTATATAATTTAACAGTTTTGTTCCTACAAAATTAAACAAGAAGGACCCTAAATTAATATAATGAGGAATATAGTGAATCAGTAGTACATCTTATAAATTATTTACTCTTTAAATGTCTTGAGGTATCTACCTATGTTGTGACCCATACCTTTAGCAGTGAATTGTCTAAGAACAGCCTCAGTATCAATCTTTTCTTTTGCAATTCTTTTGAATTCTTGTGGTTTAGGTCTTGCTGTTTGTAAATCAGCTTCGGAGAAGAATTTTAAGATATGTCCTCTTTGTTTATGATGCATTAAAACTTCTTCATGTTCTTGGTATCCTCTAATAAGTAATTGATCTATTAATTCCTTTTCAGTTACTCCTTGATAACTACCGAATTCCATGTGCATTCTACGTATCATAACTTTTAAATCTGCAGGGACATGATATGTTTCTCTCACCCAAGGAAGAATTTTTAAAAATCTACGATATAATAATAAAACATTAGCTTTAGCTTCATCTAAATCATGACTGGTAATTGCTGACTCTTCTGCATAAAATTTAGTATGTTGATTAACGTGATAATTCTTTATGAAAAAAATTTGAGGTGAAATATTTTTTATGTTTTTGGATGAGGAAAGCTTTTTCAACATTTTTTTTTAATAAAAAATAAATTTTATTTAATTTAACAAAACAACATATGAAATAATAAATAATAAAAGAAGATGTGTAGTTGATTATTTATTATTATTGTTAAACAAGAAGTTTATTTGTCTTAAAACTCAAGTCCATTCCGAATTTTTAAATGACAACAAGCTGGTTTTGCCGCCAAAACAAACGTTTGGCGCCAATCAAATAATTTTTGAAAAAAATAAAAATTAAAAAAATGTATCACAAAAAAACCAAAGGTTCAACAAATACTGCATGGAAATTCAAGAAAAAGGAAGCAGAAAATAAAGAAGATGATGAAGAAAAACAACAAAGAATTAAAGAAATTAGAGAACAAAAAAAACTAAAGGAACTGGAAATAGATAAACAACTATTCGGTCCTCAAATGGAGACAACAAAACAATTGGGTTGGCTAGTTAATTTTAGGTCTACAAGTATTCCTGAAAAGTTTGCCACTATCAATGACAATAATGAAGAGAATTTGAATACTTCTAATATGGATTTAGCGGCTTTGGTTTTATACTTTATAAGTGACGAAGGTGATTATTTCACTGTGACAAAAACTTTTGAACCGTATTTCTACATTTCTGTAAAAGATGATGTATGTTTTTTTATTATTATTTTTATTAATTTTGGTTTTTAACAGAATTCTATATCAGACGTGACTAATTATCTCACATCTTTGGATGAAAATATATCGATAGAACTTTCAGAGAAGGAAGATTTAGGATTACCTAATCATTTAGCTGGAATTAAGGCAAAATATATGAAAATAAAATTTAAGAATGTACAACAATTAATGGAAATGCGTTCTAAATTAATACCCATTATTGAACAAAATAAGAAGAAAGAAGATACCTATGAAATGTTAGATGAAAATATTTTAAATAGTAGTGAAGAAGAAGATGATTTTGCAGATGAATTGGATGATAATGAAAGAAATATAAGAAGAAAAAGAAAAGCTCATTTATCTACACGCGATTGTGTTGATAAAATTATTGATATGAGAGAATTTGATATTAAGTATCATATAAGATGTGCTATTGATACTGACCTTAGAGTTGGTTATTGGTACGACATTACAATGGAGGGAGGAAATGTTGAAATTGTGCAGAGAAATGATATTGAGGAAAGAGCTGTACCAAAGGTGTGTGCCTTTGATATTGAAACAACAAAGCCACCATTAATGTTTCCTGATGCATCTACTGATAGTATAATGATGATTTCTTATATGATTGATGGCCAGGGTTATTTAATTGTTAACAGAGAAATTGTTTCAGAAGATATTGATGATTTTGATTATACTCCAAAAGAAGAATTTCCTGGTCCATTTGAAGTTTTTAATGTTGAGAATGAAGAAGAGTTATTAAGAAAATGGTTTTCACATATGAGAGAGGAAAAACCGATAGTGTACGTTACATATAACGGTGACACTTTCGATTGGCCTTTTATTGATGAAAGAGCTAAAGTATATGGAATGAAATTAAAAGATGAAATTGGTTATTATAGGGTTAGTGGTGACAGTAAAAAACTTGGTTCAGATATTGAGTACGGAAGTACTTTTGGTGTTCATATCGATTGCTTATACTGGGTTGTCAGAGATAGTTACTTGCCTCAAGGTTCACATGGTTTGAAGAATGTTACCAGATCTAAATTGAAGTTCGATCCAATTGAGGTGGATCCTGAGGACATGGTTCCGTTTGCCTCAACACAACCTCAAAAGTTAGCTGCATATTCAGTATCAGATGCTGTTTCTACATATTATTTATATATGAAATACATCAATCCTTTTATTTTCTCACTTTGTAATATTATTCCAATGCCTCCAGATGAAGTGTTAAGAAAAGGTTCAGGTACACTTTGTGAAACTTTATTGATGGTACAAGCTTTTAAAGCTAATATTATCTTTCCAAATAGATATCAATCAGATCCTGAGAAATTATATAAGGGTCATTTACTTTACAGTGAAACGTATATTGGAGGTCGTGTGGAAGGTCTAAAATCTGGAGTTTATAGATCAGATATTCCTTACCAATTCAACTTGAATCCAGATAGATATCAACAATTAGTTGACAACGCAGATAGAGCCTTACGATTTGCAATTGAGGTTGAGGAGAAATTAAAAATTGATGATGTGACAAATTTTGAAGAAATTAAACAACAAGTAATAGAAATGTTATTAGATTTAAAAAATAATCCAAATAGAACAGAATGCCCAAAAATTTATCACTTGGACGTTGGTGCTATGTATCCTAACATTATTTTGACACATCGTTTACAACCACCTGCTGTAGTCAATGAGGATCATTGCGCAAGATGTATTTATAATAGACCTGAAAATGATTGTAAAAGAAAAATGGGATGGAATTTCAGAGCTGAGTATTACTCAGCAACTAAGTCTGAATTTAATATGATAAAGAAGCAATTAATTGCTGAAAACGCAAACTATACAGTAGAAGAACTTAGGAAAAGAGTTGGTGATTACAGTCAAAAAGTTCACAAGAAGAAATATCAGAAAGAAAGTATTGTTAAAGAGGCTACCATATGTCAAAGAGAAAATCCATTTTATGTTAACACTGTTCGTGAATTTCGTGATAGAAGATATGTTCTTAAAGATAAGTGGAAAGAGTGGCAAGATAAGGCAAAGGATCCAGAGTTGGGAGAAAAGTCAAAGGTTATGCTTGTATTATATGAATCACTTCAATTAGCTCACAAATGTATTTTGAACTCTTTCTATGGTTATGTGATGAGAAAAGCTGCCAGATGGTATTCAATGGAAATGGCTGGTGTTGTTACTTATAATGGTGCTCAAATTATTAGAATGGCTAGAGAATTAATTGATGATATTGGTATTTCTCTTGAATTAGATACTGATGGTATTTGGTGTATGTTACCTAGCTCTTTCCCTGAAAATTTTACACTTAAACTTAAGAATGGCAGGAAAAGAGTTATTTCTTATCCTTGCTTAATGTTAAATGCTGACGTAGCTCAAAACTTTAGTAATACTCAATATCAAACATACAATCCTGAAACTGGTCAATATGAAAAGTCATCTGAGTGTTCAATTTTCTTTGAGGTTGATGGTCCTTATGGCGCAATGATTCTTCCAGCTGCTAAAGAAGAAGGAAAGTCAATTAAGAAAAGATATGCAGTTTTTAGACATGATGGTTCTTTAGCTGAATTGAAGGGTTTTGAAGTTAAAAGAAGAGGTGAATTGAAATTAATTAAAATTTTCCAGTCTCAGGTATTCGAACAATTCCTTAAGGGTGGAACCTTGGAAGAATGTTATCAACACGTTGCTGAGGTTGCTAATAAGTGGTTGGATATCCTTTACACTAAAGGAGAAGGAATTGAAACAAAACAGCTTTTCGAATATATTACTGAAAGCTCTAACATGAGTAAGAAACTTGAAGAATACGGAAAACAAAAATCTGCTAGAATAACAACTGCAAAAAGATTGGTTGATATGTTTGGTGACCAAATGGTAAAAGATAACAAATTAGTTTGTTCATATATTGTAGCAAAGAAGCCAGAAAATTCTAGTGTAACTGAACGAGTTATACCTACAGTTGTCTTCCAAAAAGAAGAATCAGTATGTTTGGATTACCTCAGAAAATGGACAAAAGATAAAAGTCTTAATGAAATTGACCTTAAAGAAATTGTTGACTGGGATTATTATATTGAGAGATTGGGAAGTGCAATTCAAAAGATTATCACTATACCAGCTGCACTTCAATTAATTAATAATCCAGTACCAAGAGTCAAACATCCTGATTGGTTATTAAAAAAACTTAAAGAAGATGCAAGTCAAAGTAAACAAAGAAAATTGACTGACATGTTTAAAAGAAAAGAGGATATAATGGATGTAGAAAATCTTGGAGATATTGTATCTGATCATTCTGGTGATGAAGGAACCGAAGAAACTCTAAAAGAGGATATGGGAAGTGATGACTTAGTACAAATACAATCAAAGAAAAATAAGGCCACCAAAAGAAAATTTAACAAATTAGATAAGCAATTTAGTAACTTAGAACCTCTTAAGTCTTCGTTCTTTGAAGATAAAAATTATGCTGATTGGTTGTCAAACAAAAAACAACAATGGAAATCTAAAAGAGAGAAAAGAAAGAAGGTTAAGATGGGTATATATGATGAGGAAGATGATGAGGGAAGCTCTAGAACTATCGCCTTAGATGGTACCATGGCCTCCTTCGTGCAGCTATACACTTCCCAACTTAAGGACCTTACATGGCAGGTAGTTGAAATCAGAGAAACTGATACTCCAGGAGTTCTAAGGTTATTTATTTGTGTAGGTGGTCACCTCAGACATATTAATATAAAAGTTCCAAGAATAATTTATTTAAACTTTTATAGAAAGACAGAGGAAAATATACAAAATGGTATACCTGAGACGAAAAAGAAATTGCCACCAATGTCAAACTTATTAATTGGAGGTGAAACAGATAGAAAAACATATTTATATAAGTATGAATTTGAAGAGTTTGCTTATCAACAAAATTTACAAGAACTACATTCTTTCTTTTCAGATCCTTCTATTCAAGGAGTTTATGAAAAACAAATAGATCCAATAATTAGAACAATCCAAAATGTAGGCTGCCTTTGCAAGGTTCACCCTAGATCAAAATCTAAACTAGATAATACCCGTGAAGTCATTTCTCTTTTTGACTTAGTACCTGTGCAAAATAAGGTTCATAAGCATACAAAAGGAATATCATACCTTAATGATGTTTCTTCAACATTGAGAAAGCTCTACCTATTTGAAAGTAATAGTGACGTAAGAGGATTACTAGGATTATTTTCATTTGCAAATAAGAGAGTTGATATCTTTGTTATTCACGCAGTTGACGTTCAAACTTCATCTATTCATCCTGAAAGAATCCTTAATGAAGTTTTAGAACTTGCAAAAGAAAATAGTGATAGTCCAATAACAGAAATTACAGAGTTTGAAATTACTTCATGTAGAAGTAGAGGTGAAGCCTTAAGATTAATTAATAATATTTTAGCTAAAGAAAAGAAAGCTCCTACGCTATTAATTGTCCAATCCCCTCACGGTTTCCAATCTCATTCATCTACACTTGAAAATGCACCAATGTTAAATGAAATACCAATAATATCTATCCCATTTAATGATGAGGACAATAAGTATCAACATGCCTTATCTGGTTATTGGACTAATCAATGTATTAAACAAATGTTTATTAGATATTGTAGTATAGAAAAGTGGTACAACGACATGCTTAAGTATAGCAATTATTGTGGTGTACCAATTGGTAATATTGAATCTAATGATTTTATTGTTTACTTACTTGACATGGTATTTGCCAAAAGTCTAAGGGAAGATTATGTTTTGTGGTTAAGTACTGGAAACAAACCAGATTTAGGTGGTTGTGAAGACGATGCTATCCAATGTCATTCCTATTTAAACGACGAACAATCTTATTCAAGATCTGGATCATTCATTAATCACTCTTCATGTTATCATTCTGTTTGTGTGGAATTTGAGTTATCTCATTTGGATACTAATTCCATTTTACAAAGTGGATATATAAATGATGGAATTGATGTGGAAAATACCTTATTACAAAACTCACAATTTGCCTCTGTTCAAGATGTATTCAAACAACTAAAGCAAATTGTTTCTAGTCTTTTTGCTGATGTGCATAGCGACAACACCTTACACCCAGAAGTACCGGATTTATTAATTTCCAATTTAAATCGT
>CADWAF010000121.1:0-25753 GCA_902984215.1 Willaertia magna
TTAATTCTAATTTATACTTTTCATAAAATCTATTCATTTGCATTAAATTTCCACCAACTTTATCATAAATTACATTAAAATTATTTAAAGTTTCTTTATCATTTAAAAATAAATAAGAAAATAACATTTTAGATTCATCTAATTCAGGTTCAAATAATTCAATATATTCCATTTGATTTAAATCAAATTTTAATTCAGGTTTCATTTGATAATTAAAATAATTATCATTTCCAATTTCAATAATTGTTGGAATAAAAGAATCTAAATAAATTCCAATTGTTCTTAAAATAATTAAATCACTTAAATTTGATCCTCTATTATCTAATTTATCTTCTTTTAATTGTTGTCCTTCTTTTAAAAACAATAATTCTTCTTCTTCTTTTTCTAAACTAGTCATTTGTTTTAAATCTTTTCTATAAAGATAAGAATAAGAATTTGAAAAGATATCTAAAAAATTTAATCCATTTATGAAAAGTTTAGGTTGAACTCGTTTTGAAAATTTTTCATTATTTGCTAAATATTCACAAAATGTAAAGAAGAATGTTAAAACTTCATTTCCACTTCTTTTTTTTCTTCCATGTGTTGTTTCTCTAATATTTATTTATTTACAGTTAATTTATTTTAATAAATTTATTATAATTAAAATAATTTACAGTAAAATACTTACATGTATGATAATAAATCTAAACTTAATTTTATTGTATTTTTTAAATAATTATTGTAATAAGGTAATTCTTTTGTAAAATATTCAAAAAATAAAATAAAATCTTCCTTTTTTGTATTTAAACCATTATCTTTTAAAATAAAAAGTTTTTCAAATAAATTTTTTAAATTTTCATTTTCATTTATAATTAAAAATAAATCTTTACGTTGTTTTATAAATTGTATAAAAGAATAACCAATAGTTAATCTTTCAGTTAATATCTTTACAATATCAGTTATTGTAAACTCTATCCCCTCTAATTTATCAATTAATTTTAATAAATTATTTAAAATCATTAAATCAAAATAACTTTCTAAAAAGTGATCAAAATCAATTGGTAAATTATTTTCAAAATTTTTATTTAAATTATTTAAATTATTTAAATTTTTATTTTCAAAATTATTTTCAGAATTATTATTTTTAAAATAACTTTCAAAATCTAATAATAAACTAACTGCATTTAAATTAATTTCTTCAACTTTTTGTAAAGTAGAATTTAATAAATTTGTTTTACCACTTCCAATAGGTCCAATTAAAAAATAAACTTTTTTTACTAATATGGAATCGTTCATATATTTTATAATTTTTGAAAAATTTGAAGAATTTTTATAAAATTTAAATTCCGGTAATTTTGAATTATCTTCAACGACAATAGATTGTTGTTGTTGTAAATTATTATTTAAAGAAGAAATAATTTGTTCAACCGGTGTGAAAAGCGGTTCCGTTAGGTTATTATTATTTATTGTTGATTTTTTTACATTTAATTCATCGGAATTATTAATTTCATATTGTTTGTTATTATTTTGATTAAAATTTAATTTGTGAAAAGTAAATTGTTTTTTCATCAATTTATTCATTAATTTATTGTTGTGATTCTTATTGAAAATCGAAAATTTTAAAGAAATGCCACCACCATAGTTGTGTAAATGGAGTTTCTTCATTATTTTTTTTTTAAAAAAACATTTACAACGTAACCAACTTGTTAATTTGGAACAACCACTTTTCACACGCCCTGGGCCTTACTAATTACTTTCTTTTCCCCTTCTTCATCGAATAAGAGATTCCTTTGTGGCATCAGCAAGCAGTATAACATTTAAACAACAGTTATCTATCTTGAAAAACACCCGTTCCTCTTTATATACGATCTAATAAAACAAATTCCATTAATTTCATTATAAAAAGTTCCATTTGGCAAAAATAATTTTTTTTTAAATTTAAAAAATGAAACCAAGCGAAAATTGGAGGCAACATCAACAACCACCCACTTATTCTCCCGCCAAAACAATAATAAGCAACCACCATGGCAACAATAATAATAATCAAGAGCAACAACAACACAATATGATGCATCACCACTATAGTTCATATTATAATTTACATAATAGTGATCACAATCACCACCATCCACATTCACAACAACAAGGATTTCATTTATATCGTCCACCGCCTTTAACGCCATTAACACCATTAACGCCTTTAACACCGCTTATTGGAACGACAGTAACACCAACAACAGCAACGACAGCAACTACAATGAATCATTCTTATAATAATGTTGGACTAATTGGACATCCACAAAGTCATTTAATACATTCAATGGATGAAAATCTTAATTCACAAAGAAGTTCTTCAACTTATCATCATCATCATCATACTGGTGGTTTTCGTCACAACAACAATCAATTATTACAACCATTATTGACAAGTACACCAACAACATCAAATCCAACGTCAAATTCAAGTTTAATTACAACTAATCATTCACCTTCTAATACAATTACAACCATTTTAGAAACACATCCAAGTGTAACGCAACAACAACAACACAGATCTGTACTGACAAATAATAATAATAGCAGTAGCACCAATAGCACTCCATTATTGTTAGAAGAACAAACAATGAATAACAATACCATTCATAGCGGAGTTAATAACAGCAATAATAATAGTGTGAATGTGAATAATAATGGCAGTAAAAATCATTTAGGATCGTATAGTCCGTTGGCATTAAATAATGCCTCATTACTTCATTCTAATGTTAATGCTTTAGCTTTGAATAATAATAATAACGGACATGTAACTCCTTCAAATGGCATTGTGTCCGGACATAACGGGATGATTAAGGCAAATAATTCCGTTAATCATGATTATGTTATGGGACATGAAAATAATGAAATTAAACCTTTACAACAAAAAATTTTAGTTAATTTTTTAAATTTAATACAAATTAGATTTTTTTATAGAGAAAAAATTGTAAATTATAATACTGAAAATAATGAAAGAATTTTAAATTGGAAATTATTTATTTTACGTGAATTATATCAATTTTTATTAAAAAACTTTACAAATTTAATTAATGATTTAAAACAATATCATTTAACTGAAGATAAATGGAAAATTCCAGATTATTTTACTTTTTTAGTTTATGATGAAGATTTTAAAGAATATTGTGAAATGTCAGATTTTGATTTGGGTATTTTAGAAAGTAATTTATTTAGAGTAAAGATTTTCCCAAAGGACATTCATGTACAACAAATTTCTGGACAAATTAATCAATTTATTATTCCAAGTCCAAATACAAATAATAATATTAATAATAATATTGGTTCTTTAAGTGGTAACAATGCTGTGGATTCTATAGAGGAGCAAGAACAACAATCACAGATACAGCCACAATTATTACAGGACAATAATGACATTAATAATGGAATGGTGGTTCAATCACCGTCAATTCAAATGGATGGAAATTTATCTAGTTCAAATAATAACACATTGATGATGAATGTACATTCTCCTCCATCCCTAACTACAGATAATAACAACATTGTGAATAATAGCAGCGGTATCAATAATGATTTTATTCAACCAGTAATTGGAACTTCACAACAACCAAGCACTAGCACTGCTTTATCATTCCAACAAACTAATAATAATAATGGTCCATTATTGATACCAAATGAAGAAAGCAACATGAATATAAGTAATTATAATAATAATAATGGAAAGGAAGTGGTTATTGGTAGTAAACGTGAGAATAACACACCAAATTTGAAGATGGATATTTCTAAACATCCGGCACTTTTTGATGAAACGGTAGAACGTGTACCTCCTTCACTTGAAGAGGCTCAATCGCTATTAGAAAGTGCTAGAGAACAAGTTAGTGGTACTTTTTCTAGTATTGCAAACAAGAAGAAAAAGAAGAATAAAGAAGAAAAAGAGAAAACGCCAACAAAAAAGAGGAAAAAGATTGAAAAAGAAAAGCAAACAAAGAAGGAAAAGAAACAACAAAATAAAGAACAAAACGAAAAAGAAACAAAAACAAACGCACAGGAAGATGAAGAGATTCCTTGGGATGAATCTGTGCTTTTAGAAAAAGATCCAGAGTATCAACCAGAAAGAAAAAAGAAAAAGAAGAAAAAGAATAACAAAGATGAAGAGGTTGAAGATAGTAAGGCAACAGCAGATAAAAATTGCGAATTTTGTCGTTCGCGGCACTTAAAGTGTGACAAGGGTTTTCCATCTTGTGATCAATGCAAAAAACGAGGACAAGTTTGTGTTTACACTCCTAGAAAGAAACACAAAAAGAGGAAGGAATCTTCATCATCTTCACCGGTAATTACAAATGACGAAAAAAAGAAAAGGATAATTAAAAGAAAGGTAATATCGGGCAATGAAACTGGAGTGCATGAGTATTTATCATCTTTTGCCTTTTACGATTCAAAGCTTGGTATTACACCTCAAAAGGAGGTAACAAACAATGAAGAATGCTTACTTTTGCCTGAAAGTTTTATTATTTATCAAATAGATGGTTCAACTCACGTTGGTTTTGAAGGTATTCCAATGCTTCCTCAAAACAAAACGGTATGTTTAGCTCATTATGCAAACAAGGGAAGAAGAGCAAGAAAAAGAAAATATCCAAACAAAATCAATGGACATCCTCCTGTGTTTTTGAGAAGAACCATTAGATCTTTGGAAGAGGTGGCTTATCCCAAAAGAAGTATAAACGAAGTGATTCAATCATTGGTTGAAAATTTGAATGAAAATTCCAGTAGTGAGGAAGACAAAGAAATCAAGAAATAAGTATATTACCAGAAAGTTTTGCAATGAATTTCGCAGGAGTGTTTGGTGGATAAGGATCTGTTATCAAACCCTCCAAAACACAATCAACCAAAATACTTTTGTTTTCATCGCCTTGTAATTGCAGCTTTTCTGATGATGGAGTAAACCAAATGGTAATTTCTTTTTTCCCACCAATGTCCAAGGTTCCCTTAGCGTTGTCTAAATAGAAGCAACTGTTTAAATCGAATATCTGTAATGTGTAATCTACCTTTTTCTCCGTTGGCTTTAATATATTGGATTTTTGACAACCAATTTCAAATGTAATTGTTTTGGCAGAATTGATAGAAGTATCTGAAAATTTGTACGTAAATTCCATAGAAGCGGGAATATCTTGTTCAGCCTCTACTAAGTTTAAAGTTGACCCTTTTCTGCTTGTTTTGGGAGTTTTTGTGCTTTGTTGAGAAGAAGGTTTTTGAGGTGTTTTGGGTCTCTTCTTTACGTCTGCAACAACATTCTCCGGTTTTTTAAGATCGAAATGAATGAATGGTCCGTGCTGTCTAGCTTTTGCTATCACAGGTACTTTCATTATTGACCCACTTCCATACTCCATTATTAACTTTGATTCAAATAGATTATTGGCAGGTTGGTGATCTGGAAGGCAACTAATTTCCACTTGAAAGTCTTTCTTACTTTCTTTGCTTGAAGGAACCAAACCCTCTTCTAAATTTAAGGTAAATGGATTGGAACCGCTTTGATTCATTGGATACGCCTCTTCAATGAAACACTTGAATGGAATGTTTTTGTCCGTTCCATTCTTTAGACTGATGACTTTCTTTACGGGCACGGATTGGTGTAGCTCCTTTTCCAAAGTAAAATCGCCCAAGTCAATATAAGGCTTGTCGTCTCCATAAGATATTAACAATGGTGGAGTTTCTGATGTCACCATTATCTTATAATTTTCTGTGTATTTTCCACTCCATATTCTAAGTGTTGTTTCAAAATTACCTGTAGAGGTTGGGTAAGAATATAAGATAATATCGTGGATTGCGGATTCTTCAAGTGTTATCGATTTTTCTAAATTTTCTATTGAGAAACTGGAAACAATTGAGTGTAGTTCAAAGTTTAATTGGATGTCTCTTCCAAAGTTATTAAAAACAGAAATCTTCTTTGGGTGTTCATGGAATATTGGAATGCGTCCAAAATCTACAACCTTATTACTTGTGTCAACCATATCCTCAATTGTTATCTTAAGGGGTTTCAATATTGAGGTGGTATCAACTTGAAGGAACATCACTTCTGTCATATCTTCAATGGCTGGAGAAGCTCCAAATACACAAGGTATATACCATGATTTATGTTTCCATGAATCATTAGCTTCACTATCTCTCCAGTCATTGTAATACTCTATGACTTCAAGAGGTATAATTTCCTCCTTTTTGGGAACCTCTTCTTGCTTCTTTTTAGATTTACTCTTTGTAAGGACTGGGGTAGACTTTTTTTTCTGGAGACTTCCTTTGCCACCTTGTTCAGTGTCTTTCGTAACCTCTTCTTTTATCTCTACCTTAGGTTTTACAAGTAAAGGAGGTTCAAAAGACACTTGTATCTCTTGGTTTAAGGAAGGATTAATAGTTCCAGAGTCCGGAGAAAATGTAATTTTGCTGTTGGCTGGTGATAAAATCTTGAAAAAGTAGGTCTTTTTAGATGTGTTTGACAACTCAAGGGAAAAGGTTGAAATGTCTTCGATTGGTGTTGGGGGAATGGCAAAACGAGATTGTGAAAATTTCAGTGGATGTCTTATTCCAATACCTTTGCATTTTGCCTTGTAGCACTCCTTTCTGTTTGTCTCACAAGTTATATTAAATTTGTAGTCTCTCTCCTTAGAAGGTGAAAACACCACCTGATATTTTTGAATCTCATTACCTTCTATTGAAAGAAAATTCTCCACTTCAGGCATTATGGTTATTTCTCTGGGGATATCAACAAATCTAATCTGTTGGGAAATTGTTGAAAGATTCTGGAGAGAAATCTCACAAGTAACAGTTTCTTCCAAAGAACATCTTCCAAAATCTATTAGTTTAGGAGTTATTTCTATATCACTTCTACAAATTATTGATCTAAACATCAGCTCTATTGGATTGGAATAGTCTGCAACTTCAACCTTGAAGGGCACCAACAGCTCATTAGTTTCTTCATGATAATACTTTTTACACAAATCCTTTGTAACAGTAGAAGGATTGAATACAAACCGAATGGGAAGGGACGAATTGGCCTGAACAAAACCAATTTTTGGGAAACATTGTAAATTTTCTGTAAGACATTTTGGCAGTTTCACGTTGAACCTTAAGGCAGAAGAATGAGTATTGAAAATTTTAAACTCTTTCTTATAACTTGAGTTGATGTAGCATACATCAAAATCTATAATTTCGTTTTTCATAAACACAGGAATACTTTTTCCTTCTACATCAATATCAATTCTTAAGTCTTTATGAGTGGATTCTTCAAATAGTCTTATTGTGACAAACGTACTTAGTTTCGTTGGTGTAGTAGCACAAAACGATAAAGTAATAAATAGTTGGGAATAACCCTCGAGAATACCTTCTAATGATGAAAATTCCAATATTCTTTCCATTTCTTGTTCCTCCTCGTTTGTGTGAATCTCAGTTATTTCATCTTTTTGTTCTTCAGTTTCCTTTGCGCTGTCATTTCTTAAGGCTCTAATGTTTTTGCTATCTTTCACTTTTCCATAACGTTCTATCCCTTCACCAATTATTTTAAAGGGCACTGAAAGAGCCCCAACGTTAGTTAATTTCAACGTTTCTCTCTTGTATTCTAAAACAACAGCTGAAAAGTTAATTTTGGTTTTATCTACAGAAACATCCACTTTCTTTGTATAACACTTAATGGGAATCTCAAAATTACCAGTCATAGCAAAAACAGGTATTGCAGTTTCTATATCTTTTTCTATAGTTGGAACAAACTTAATAGTAATTGTACAAAATGTTCCTGCTGACATTCTACCTGGAGGGGTATAAATTATTTCAAAGAATTCAACTATGTCACTATTGAGGGGAAGAATTTTGAAAGTGTTAAAAGTATACGATCCATTAATTAAAGAAATTTTCTGGATATATTCCTTTCCTATCTCAAAATCTTTAAACACTACTTCCCTTGGTTCAGGCAAAAAAGCTTGACCTTTAAATTCTTTTCCTAGTACCACTTGCTTCTGTACTCTGTTTTTTTCCCATTCCATAAAGGCCTTTTGTCTATATTGTTTTTCTAGTTCAGAAAGTTCTTTAACTATAATTCTTTCAGATGAATGTTCCCCATACCTTAATTGCGAGTCATTTTGTATTTCTTCTTCTATAGACTGTAATTTTGAAGGGTGTTGTTCTTTAAATTCTTTTGACATTCTTTCAAAATAATTAGGATTAGTTTCATGTAACTTTCCCAAACCTTGGGTTTTATCCCTTGCTATCATTACCTTAGATGGAAATATATGCTTTAGTGAACTGAGAGGATCAATCATTTCTTCCCCCTTAAGAGTTTTAGATGAAATATAGTCACCCAATTTCTTCTCTTTATGAATTACACTAATTTCTTGTTGTAATTTTTCTTTTAACCTTTTTTTGTTTGTATTGTTCATAAATTCTTTACTCTTTTCTTGTTCTAAGGCATACAAAATCTCTTCTTTTCTTTGCTTTATATTTTCTTCAATCCGTCTCTTAGTTTTCTTAAAGATAACTTCTTCCTCTTTGGCTCTAAAAACTTCATAAGGATTTCTTCCAGACTCCAGCAATTTGTTAAACTCTTCCTTCATTTTCTTTTGTTTTTTATAATTCTTTTCTTTATTATCTTCTATTTTCTTTTTAATGTTGTTTCTTATTTCACTATGAAGTTGATTGAGCTTGTCAATTTCTACAAGTTTTTTTTCAAACCTCAACTCTTCTTCCTCTCTTTCTACATTATTTGTTAATACTTTTTTGAATTAAGTAAACTTACTTTTATCATCATTATGTTTTGCAAGAGATTCCATTAAATTAATTTTTGCTTTTTTCTTACATTCCTTTACTTGTTTTAAACTATCCAATTGTCTTTGTGTTTGTTCATTAGTTTGTTTTACTCGCTCTAATTCATCTCTACTCTTTTTTCGCATTAATGCTTTGCTTAACTTGTTTTCATTTGATATCCTTAAGCTTTGCATCAGAGTTTTATCTTCCCCCTCATATATCTCATATTCTTTTATTTTTTCTTCTATTATCAATAATTCGTCAACTGCAGTCTTTCTTTCATTGTAATCTCTTTGTAATTCATAAAATTGTCTTTTCATTGATAAATTTTCGTCAATCTTCTTCAAATGATATTTCCTTAAATTTTCAATGTCTGTTTGTATGCTTAATTCCTGCTCTTGTGTCATTACAACAGTAACTGAATTTTTCTCTTTGAGTAAAGAATATTTTCTAGACAGTTCATCATGTTGTTGCTGGGATTGTTGTATTTCAAGAGATATATCCTCCATTTTCTGTTTACAAAGAGATAACTCAATTAGTTTTTGGTCCAGTAGTGTTTTTCTTTCTTCTATATCTTTAGGATATTGTGAATACTAAATGTGACAATATTGAACTTACATCTCTTTAATAATCGTATACCCTTGGATTTTTCTCTATCGTTTTTATTCTTCCAAGATGAAATAACTCCACTCTTAGCCAACGATTCAGTATTAGTAAAAGTAAATAAATTATCAAAATCTAATTGTTGAACTTCTTTAATAGGAATGTTGGATAAAATTTGATTAATTTGTAATTTATCGTCGTTGTATATTACTATATTTTTCCTATTCTTATTATTATTTAAATTTAATAAATTAAATTCTTCTTCAATTATTGCCTCATCTAAATAATTTTCATCCAAATCTTCGTTTTCTTCGTTTTGTTTTCCAATTTCAATTTCTGAAATTTCCGAGCCATTATCCCCTTTTTCCTCCGCTTCTTCTTTCCCCTTATTATTATCTATTATTATTTCATGATCATTACCCTCGTAATTAAAAACATCAGCATTATCCTCCGTATCCTCTTGATTAATGTCTGAAGCACTTTCATGGTATGCCTCCATTTTTTAAAAATGTTTGTAGCTAGTAAAAAAATGGCGCAAAGAGTTAAATCGTAAAGTTTTAAAGTTTATGTATTGTACAACAAGGCTATGTTTTTTTAAATACCTAAAATTTGTTTCTTTTTAGCAGCGAATTCTTCTTCAGTTAAAATTCCGCTATCTCTTAATTCTGCTAATTTAATTAAATCCTCTACTGTTGAATCTTTTTTATTTGTTTCAGTACTATTACCTGTCACTATTTTACTATAATTTTTCTCTCCTGATTGTACATCATATTCAAATCCGGCTTGCTGACCTGCTCTCTTAAAATTCTTTTTGTTTTCGGAAATTGATGTTTCATGAGAAGAACGCTTTGTTAATTCATATTCTTTTCCAAAATTTCCGTCAAAACGTTGTTTAAATCTTAAACCTCCATCTCCAGAGATTAAAATGTATGTTCCATCATCTGTTAAATTAAATGGTAATTTCTTTACAAGATTTACTTCTGTTAATTTCAATTGGAGTTCAATTTTATGGGCTCTACAGTGACAAGGTTGGATAATACATTCTTTGTAAATACTTACCTTGCAATAGTTGGTTGTGGTAAATCTAATACAATTTCTTCATGAGCTTCTCCGGTTGTATCATGGAAAATGCTTACATATTCACTGTCAATAGAGTTTAAGTTTTTAAGAAGAACTTCCTGTAATTAAATTGGTTTGTGGATAACGATGTTGATTGTGAAAACTTACTGCTGGTTCTTCTTCGTTTGCTGGTAGTTTGTGGATTATTAAATGTAGAGTTGTGTTTGCAGTAGATATTTCAGCCATTTTTTGAAAAATGATTCTGTTCAGGGCTGCGAATGTTTATCTTGAAGTTTTTTGACAGGCTTGACAACTACAAAATTATTTGTCAACTTTTCATTCTGGACAGATACTTTCAGATTTTTACAAGCTATTAGAACTACAAACTTTTGCCTTGTTGATGGAGGCTAAGGAACATTGGAATTGTAGTTATTATCGTTTACCAAAAAAAATTAAGGCGCTTAAACTAAATACAAAAAAATGAGCTCAGATAAGAAGGTCACTTCTCAAGAAGTATTAAAATACAATAAACCAACTGATGGTAAGTAAGGGTAAAGTTTTAAAATCTAACCAAATGTTTTAAGGTTTTCTATGTCCATTAACAGCAAATACTGCAGGCATTCAATTCTTGGAATTCAAGATCCGAAACTGCGATACTGGAGAAGTAATATTCCACACATCTGCAGAAGAAACAGCTAAGGAATTAATGAAATCAGGTGATATTCTTGATGAAGATTCACTACGTACCATCAATTATAAATTTGATAAAACTTTGCTTAGATCAAAGAGTATAGGTACAACGTAAGTGTTCCTTAATCTTTCTAATACTAATTCCAAAAAGATTGGTATTTAAGGTTGGTCCAAAACCAGTAAAAAACTTCCGAATGATCGAAAGACATTACTTTAGGGATAGATTATTAAAAGGATTTGACTTCAACTTTAAGTTTTGTATTCCAAATAGTGTCAATACTTGGGAGTGTATCTATTCTATGCCTGAGTTAACTGAGGATGAAAGTAAGTAGGATTTTTGAAATTTAATTTTATAACCAAATACAAAATATAGTTAAGGAAATTGAAAAGTCTCCATTTGAAACAAAATCTGATTCCTTCTATTTTGTAAATGATGATGACTTAATTATGCATAATAAGGCTGCATATGCATATATTTAAAAGAAAGGGCAGTATTGTATTCTTTGTAGTCTATAAAAATTTGTAATAAATCGACAACTTTAGTTTAAAAAATAATAATAATTTCAGTCTCCCTCGCATCACTACAGTAAAAAATGAATGATGATGATTATCTAAGGATTGATACTAAAAAACTTATTGAGAATGATGCAAACATCAAATTATTTGGAGATGATTTCCTTTCCCCTAGAATTATTAAAGAAAAGCCTGCCAATAGTATTCAAAATGAAAATGAAAGTATAGTTGAGGCAGTAGTGGATAATGAAAATGAATTACGTCTTAATATTAGAAGGGTTGAAAGGAAGGATTTTGCTACGTTGAATACCTTTTTGAATGAAAATTCATTCATTCTAACAAAAAGATATGGCAATTACAATTTAAAAACTGTTGTTGAAACAAGTTATATCGGACTTATAGCAGAGATAGGTCAACAAATAGTGGGTTTTGCTGCCTTTGAATTTTATCCTCCTTTCGAAGATTTACCTTACGACCATCATTTCCCGGAGGTAGAATTAAACACTTCTAACAACATTTGGATAAGATTGATGCACTATGAACCGTTTTATGGAGATGTTATTATGAAAGAAATGATGTCTACAATACTCATTACTTTTCCTGAAATTGATTATATGTGTTTTCAACCTCCATCAGCAACCACTTCGTTTGGTCATCTTCTGGAATTTAATGGCTTTCAACATTACCACAAAGTTGATGAAACAAAAAATGAAGAAATTAACCTGGTTGTTTGTCACAGAAATAGTTTAGGAAGAGGAATTGAAAAGTTAACAATAAGACAAGCCGCCGTTGAAGATAACGATGATATTATACCTCTTTTAAGTTTTTGCCAAAATTTAACAGTGATGAAAGCGGATGGTGAATATTTTTTTGCAAATTTACTTCATAACCAAGACGATGACCATAAAATTTTACTGGCAACAGACAATAATTCAGGAGAAGTTATTGGTGTAATGTATATTACTGTTGTTGAAGATATTGAAAATTTAATTGATAATTTTAAGTTGGGTATTGAAATTCCTGTTTATGATGAGCTGATAGAAGAAAAAATAATTGAATCGGAAGATGGGACAACAGAAAATGAAATAGTCTATGTCACAAATGCATTTGAAATTAAACTATTCTATATTTTAGATGAATTCAAGCATAGAAGTATAGATTTCTTGAGAGAGGCGTTTAAATATTTTCCTCAATACAAATATTGCACGATTGGTATTCCTTTCTTGGATTTCGAAAAGTCGGAACACCCTTTGTTGAAACAATTCATATATATTGAACCAGCTCAAGAATGTACAACTGAAAACTCGTTACATATTTTACCTAAGGTTTCATTATTTGCAGACTTCTTTGTGGTAAAGGCTTCTGAAGCAGCCCTCGACAAAAATTCGTCATCTGAAGAAACTATAATTCAATTATTAGGGCAAGCTGATTTCCAAGAAGATTTTATTAATGCTGTGTCCAAAAGTTTTTCTGGAAATAGATTTGTGACCATGTTATTGTTTGATAAAAACTCAGCCTTTGGTGGACAAAATGAAATTTTAGGTATTATTGTGCTTGACACACAAATTAATGAATATTTATTAAGAAGGCACTTTGAGTTTTCTGAATACATAGATTATTCTGCATATCCCTCCAGAGGCCATTGTCAAGCAATGATTACTCACTTTTATATAGAACAGAAGTTTTTCCGTCATTCTAAATTGTTTTTAAAAGAAGTAATGAAAAAATTGGATAAACATATTTTATATTATGGAGTATTCAAAGGGATAGTACCTAATGAAAGCTTAAATAAGGAGATGATTTGCTTGAAGTCTACAAGACAAATTGAATTTCCAGAAGTACGTAGAAGGAATATTTCGCAAGGTAGCTTTTCACAACTGGACGTGGAATCAGTTAAATCTGAATCTACTGTTTCTCATTATTCAAGCGCTTCTTCAAGGATTACAGCTACACCTTTTGATTCATTATATTTTATTAACAGGCGTTATATGAGTGAAGATAAGACAGAAATACATACAAGAATAGTAGTTATAGGTGCATCAAAAACTGGTTTAAGCTTTATTAAGGCTCTTTCTATGTTTTCCTCTCTCTACTTTAGCAATATAGTAGTTATTTCACCAGAAGATGACGTTACAAAAAGTGGTGAATATTACGCAGATGATACTGACGAAGATTTCAATAATAAGGAGTTGACAAGCATGATAAATCTACCTAATATATTTTTCATTAAAGACAAACTTGAGGATATTGACAGACATAACAGAAAAGTTATCCTTTCTTACAACACATCAACTTTTACTACTTATGACCGCTTGATTCTTTGTACGAGTAGACAATACAAAATGAAACAGAAATTCTTAGAGCTACCAAGTTACCCTAAAAAAGGTGTAGTAAACTTAAATAGTAGAATGATATTAGAGACTGGGGAAGAGGTAGAATTATCTGATGTTTTATCCAGCTTCATAAACACAACCATTAACAAATATAGAGATGATAATATGTCTTGTATAATGATTTATGGAACAAGCTTAGATGCATTTTGTACTGCCAGAACCCTAATTAACAGATTTCGTGTTTCACCATCTAAAATCTTAATGGTATTCCCAGAAGGAAAGAAATCTATTTTCAATGACAATGAAGATATAGAAACAAAATTAGAACAAATTTTAGAAAAACTTGGAGTTAGACATTATAGATTTTACTCATTGGAAGACTTTGGTTGTGATGAAAATGGAAATATGATTAAGGTATTTTTGGTTCATAACAAGAACTCAACTGAGGATGGAGGAAAGAAAAACACAAAACTGTTAGAGGTCCCTTGTACATTACTTATTAATTGTCATACGAAAGATGTAGATGATGGAATATTATCAACTGTAAATAGACAATCTCTGGTATTTGATGGAAGACTGATTGTAGACACTCATTTCAGAACAACTGACCCAAATATCTTTTCTGCTGGTCCTATGGCTAAATTTTCTAGAAGGTTTGGTGAATCCAAAATGATGGAAGCTTTCAATTCATCTGAAGTTGGAGCTAAATTGGCACATTCTGTACTTCATACCCTAGGAGTTAATTTAGAAGAGGAATATATTCCAAACAAAATTCCACAATTTACTAAAAACGGTTCTGTTCGTTGCGTTTTACCTGGAGAAGTTAAGTTTTTCAGAACTATGACAATATCTTTTGATCCAGAACAATGTATTAAATTAACAACTGACTACCTATTGCCTAATCAACAATTCCAATTAGATGAGGAGATAATTGTAAAGAAATTCAGATATACATCAATATATGTGAACAAACAAACAAACAATATAGAATGTATTTGTTATCTAGGTCAAGAGAATATTGAAGAAGGCAACTTGGCAAGTTTAGTTGGTCTACCTGTTTCATATTT
Source organism: Willaertia magna (assembly GCA_902984215.1). Taxonomy (NCBI): domain Eukaryota; phylum Heterolobosea; class Eutetramitea; order Acrasida; family Naegleriidae; genus Willaertia; species Willaertia magna. The sequence goes on from CADWAF010000121.1 coordinate 15,035, forward strand.
CAAAGATTTAACTCTTCGTTACAAAGAGGGACTCATAGAAGATTTTATTTCTTTTTTCAGGGAAAACTGGATAATGGCAATACTAAGTCACAAATTTCTTTCTTTCAAGAATGATTTAAAGAAGCGTTTATTGGATGCTTCTACTCCCTTCCACCAACAAAGTCGAGAGACAGAAAAGATTGGTAATATAAACTATGTTGCAGATGAAATAGCAGATCTTATTATGAGAGGAGAAACAACCAAACTTACAGACGACCCTTCACTATTTGTAGAATTAGACAAACAAATTAATTCAGAATCTAAAGTATTTATACAGTCTGAATTGATAGACTTTTTACAAATTCACCAAGAAATATTACACTCAATCCCAAGTGTATATATTGTACCTAGAAAGTAAATAATATTACAATTAATTAACAACAAATAAGATAAACTATTTCAATACTCTAGGGTGATTTCATCTGTTGGGGATTTTCTTAAGGGTTCAATAATAACTTTTGGTAAGGTATCAAGTTGGTTTTCATTTGGAATTGCTTAAAAGATATTGACACTTATAATTAAACACAAGTCAACTCTTACTTACCTGGTTTTAATCCATCCTTTGACAAAGCACTTATTTTCTCTTTAGGAGCTATAAATTGTGAATGAAATTGTTTGGCTTGTAAATGTTCATAATAAAATCTTCTGTCATGTTCTTGAGTTGAATTTGTACAGTAATTCCATTGGTCAGTGTTCTCATTAAATTCTAATCCATCTTTAAAAAAGTACTTTCTTTCTTGTAATCTACCTTCCTTCCAAACTCCTTCTAGTTTTGCTCCAGACTTAAAGTATATAGTACCCTTTCCTTCAAACTTTCCATCTTTCATTTCTCCATCATATCTCATTCCTTCCGATGTGTAATAAAACTCACCTACAAATTGACTTTAAATTTCTTTTCAAAACCTACCTGTCCCTTCCATTCTTCCATTCTTTTCATCTCCCTCATAAGTTACCTTAAAATACTCCATTTACTGCTTATCTACAAATTTTTTTTGTAAATAATTAGTTTAAGGAAATGCAAGTAGTAATGACCTACTTATTGAAAAGGCAAAAATTAAAAAGTGACAATCAGCAAAAACAAAACACGTATTGATGAAGCGCTTTATCTACATAGTTTTTGCGTCCTTCTGTTAACGTAGATAGTCGCACTGTTTTTAAATTGGAATTATTTAAAACCCTTTCACAACAAACATCATCTTTTAGCACCACCCAAAAAAACAATGAAAAATCATTTACTTAGTTGTTTCGTTCTAGCCACTTTTTTCTTCCAATCCCTCTATGCTCAATTTTTCACAACAACATCTTCAGATTCCACCACTCTTAACACAGCTATTCAAAATAATGCCACACTTAAAAAACTATATTTTCCTTCAGAATACATTTTTGATAACAAGCTCGAAGAAAGTAACAACGTTCCGATAGGAAAGACGAAGAAATATCTTTCTCCATTGTTTTTAGCACATGGAGCTCCAACTATTGCAATTCAAACAAATCATCCCTTTCATCTATTCTTAAGAGAAATTGGTAAGAAAGCATTAAAACAAAAACCTAGAGCAATAATTGTTTTTTCTGGACATTATGAAGATGAAAATCAAGTTTCAGTAACTTATACCAATAACGTTTATGAAACAGTTTATGATTTTCATGGTTTTCCAAAAGTAATGTATGAATTGAAATATCCTGCAAAGGGTTCTACTAAAATTGCTGATGAAGTTATTCAATTATTATCTGAGGCTGAAATAAAAACAAAGAAAGATACTTTTACTGGATTAGATCATGGTACATGGACTTTACTTTATTCAATGTTTTATAAAGAACATAATGATATCCCTAAAGAAGCCTTAGATATACCTGTAATCCAATGTTCTGTTAATCCTTTCGGTTCAGTTGAACAACATATTAAAATTGGTAAAGCCTTAAGATCTTTAACAAAACTATCGGAAGATGAAAATCTTAACAAAGAAGAAGGAAATGTATTAATTATTGGAAGTGGAGCAACTGTACATAACTTTGGAAAACTTTCTTGGTCAAAATTTGGTAAAACAGATATTGAATTTGCAGATCCTTTTGCAATTGAATTTGATAATTGGCTAATTGAAAATTTAATGAAACAAGATGAAAGAAATTTAAATAATTATTTAAAAGTAGCTCCTTATGCAAGAGATGCAGTACCTAGAGCAGAACATTTTCTTCCAATATTTATTCCATTTGGTGCAAGTATTCCTTCTTCTTCTTTTGATAAATCTGAAATTATTAGTCAACAACCAGAAGATAAAGTAAAATTATTATCTAGAGTTTATGATGGTGGTTCTTTAAGTTATTTAGGAATAGAATTTAATTAATTACAAATATTATAATATTTAACTATGATTATTGGTATTTAGTAAACAAATAAAGATGTCACCAAATTTGTAGAACTAGTCTAAATAAAGCCTTAACAAAATTATTTGAAGAGATAGAGCTCAAAAAAACATTTGAAAAAAAATTAAAAAAATTCAATAAAAAAAAATGTTTGATTGGCTAAGATTTATTTGGTGTTTAATTGTTACCTTTTTATTGAAACCAAAACATTCCATCTTTGTGACAGAAGAAGAAGTTAAGAAAAAAAAGAAAGTTACTGAATTACCTGAAGTAGAAAAAGCAAAATTAAATTTATTACCAACTTATCGTTTAATAACCCACTATTATGTTACTCCATTTGATATTGATTGGAATTTCCATATGAATCATACTCAATTCTTGACTGCTTTAGAATTTGCAAGAGTTTCTTATATTTTCGTTACTGGAATGTGGAATAATATGAATAAATTTGGATTAGTACCAATGGTTATGGGAATAAGCTTTCAATTTAGAAGAAGTGTACATTTATTTAAAAGAATTAGAGTTGAAACTCAATTAATTTCAATAGATGAACATTTCTTATATTTTGAACAATCTTGTTATCAAGGAAATAATTTCTTAGGAAGAGGAATTGTTAGAGTTGGTGTTTGTTATAAAAACAAGGCTATTGCTAATAAGAATAAAGAAAAGGATAATACTACAAAGAATAGTGGTGCTTTATTAGCTACTGAAAATTATGCTAAAAAGTTATTGTTAGGAGATCATGATGATAAGAAGAAGAATGGAGAAGAAAATAATGATTTGAAAAATTTAGAAAATTTATATGTTGAAAGACAAGTTGAGGAAACTAGAAAGTTATTATCTTCAAATGTTAAAGATGAACATTTCTTACCAACAATGGTTAATTTAATGAAGAAATGGGAAAGAGTAAAGAGTTTTGTTGAACATGATTTAACTTTAAAGGAAACAATGTAAAAAATGTTTTTCATCACAATAAATTTAATTTGTTTTATTTATTTGAAAATGATGGAAATGGAGAGGACCTAGCACAAGAGGATTTTTACAGTTTGTCAAACCTAGTTGACAGGATTTTACGCCTTAAATTTAGTACTCTCTGCCTTTCTTTCTAAATACTTTGTGGGTTCTGAGTTCCTCAAAGTTAAATATATACTTACCTAAGTTTTGAAAAGATAATTATTAGACATTTCTTGTTCTAGATCCCCTTCATTCCCATCATTATTGTTTTAATTTTTTTGTTTGTGATATCTTTGAAGGTTTAATTTAAAACTTTTTATACCACTCTTTTTGGATTTGAAAATAGAAAAGTTATCTAAAAGATTGGAAATTTAGTTTATATGTTATTGGTATTATTATAATTATTTTCCTTTAAAAGAAGTATATTGTAAAAGTTTACAACGAGTTTAAAAATAAAAATAATTTTATTCAAATAATAAGAATTTAATTTTGAATTTTTCTCACAGGTCTTTTCTTAAAAGACTTTTCCTTACATGGTTCTAATTTTAATAACATTCCATTTAATTTAATTCCATTTTCATACTTTTGTAATAAATCATTTACAATTTCGATTTTTCTAAAATTAATTTTAGCAAATCTTTTATATTCATGTATAAATATAGTTACTTGTTTTTTTTGAACAATTTTATAATTATAAGATATAATAAAATTTAATAAATCATTTTCAGTAATGTTAAATCCAATGTCAGAAATAAATATTGTTTTTTTATCAATTCTTTCTTTCATTATTGTTTCTTCATCTTCTTCTTTTCTTTTATTTCCTTTGTTATTCATTCCCTTATTTGTATTTCTCTTTTTTGAATTAATATTTATGGAAGTGTTATCTAATAAAATATTGTTGTTAAAAGTAATTGACAGGTCAGAAAGTGATGGATTATTAACTAATTCAAATAGATTACAATGAGGTTTAATATTAAATTTTTCAAAAATATAATTTTTAATTTTATAATTAACATAATTTAATATTTTTTGTTGGCTCTCAAAGGCAGACCACGTCTATAAATCTGAGGTTTTACACTTTCGTTCTTTTCAAACAAGTGTTTAGATAAAAATAAATAATCCAATTGACTATAGGATTTCCCTCTCGCAAAGTAATGTGTCCATCTGTCTTCTTCTTCTAACTGTGTGGAAATTACCTCAATTAAATGATCATTATCTTCTAATAATAATTTCACAGCGCATTCTTGATCGTTCTCACCTAAACAATAATCATTGAAATCACCACAAAGAATGAAATTATTTTCTTTTTCTTTCCACATTTGATGAATTCTTTTTTGAATATATTTTACTTGTTCTAATCTTTTTGGAAAAGTTTTTTGCCTTCCACCTAACATTGATTTTAAATGTGTAACGTAAACTGTCAAAATCTTTCCATCTAAATCAATGTCAACTTCTAATAAATCTCTTGAAAAGATATAACCATTTCTTTCGTTTTTTGCAAATCTATTAGTACGAACGTTAACAATTGGGTATTTAGATAACACTGCAACGTCAATTCCTCTGGGATCTCTTCCATCAATTAACATTGTATAAGTGTATTGACTGTCAAGATAGTTATTATTAAATTTATCAACTACTTGAAGGGATTCAACTTCTTGTAAACATAAAATGTCTGCGTTAATTTCCTTAATTGCCTCAGCTGTAATTCTTTTTGAAGTGTCATCAACCATTTCAAATAATTGAAAATCGTTTAATTCGAATGGTTTTCTTTCTCCTCTTTTTGGAATTTCTTTTTTGGACACATGATGTTCTTTAGCTATTTATATTTGATTAAACACAATAATTTTGAAAAAAATTAAAGTATTTTTGTAAAGGAAATAAATATTCATTGTAAAATTTACCTGTTTTAAATTGATATCTAGCGAGTAAATTTTCCACATTAAATGTTGCAACTCTGTAAGTTTTGTTGTCAACTGTGGTGGACATTTTTTTTTTGATTTTCACACTTTTAATAACTGTTGGATTAATAAATTAACTAAAGAAAAAAAATTGTTTTTTATAGTTTTTAACTTTATAAATCTAGTACTACTATTAGGTCTCTAGAAACTGCTTTCTAAGAACATTGCAACAGAGTTAATAAAAACAAGAAAATTAAAAAAGTCACATTTATTTACATTTATTTAATTATTGTCACAAATTAATAATAATTTAGTCACAAGTATTGTAACAGATAATACAATTTAGTCACAAGTGTATAAATTTAAATTTTGTTAAACAATTTAACAGAATGCACCCCATCTTCCTAATCCACCAAAGCCACCCCAACCACCAAAACCAATTCCACTAAATCCTAATCCTCCATAACCTCCCCAACCTCCTGGGAATCCACATCCAATTCCACCCCAACCACCGCCATAGAATGGGAAGGAATATGAATTTGTTCCATATCCACTTGACCAAGGACCAGTGAAAGAAGAACCATAACTTGCATAAGGTGTATAACTTGTTGCTGCTGCTTGATTACTGTATGCTTGTGTATTTTGACCATAATTATAATAAGGTGCAGCGTAAGTTCCATAATTTACACCTGATCCACCAGAGTAGCCAGTTCCATAATTGTTAAATCCAAATTGACAATTGGCAAATGATAAACTTGCAATTAAAACGAGAACGCAAACAATTAGATATTTCATATTGTTTAATTTTTTAAGTATTTGATTTTGTGGATTTGAAAATTCTCCGAGTTGAACATTGTTTAAATAGTAAATGAACACACCAAAATTAACAATAAACAATTACCTTAATTAGAAGAAATATAAAGTGAGAAATCCAAAATCAACATGAGATATCTTTTTCAAAGTTGGAAAATGTTTAAATTTATATAATTAACAGAAATAGGAATTATCTTTAATAGTTTTTATCAGTTTTGACTGTAAAGATTAGTATTTAATAATAGACTAACCAGAAAATTTATTATTTTGGTGTTTGAATTGAAATAATGATGGAAATGGAGAGGACCTAGCACAAGAATAATTCATTTACAAAAGTTGACAGTGTTTTACTTCCCCTTAATCCACTGTCCTACGTTTTAAACTATGCCCTTATTTATTATTTACTTACCTTAATAAAAAAGAAAATTACATTTCTTGTTCTAGATTCCCTTCGTTTCCATCATTATTTTACAAAAGTTAATTTGTTTAATTTTTTATTGTTATCTTTGAAGATTTATTCTTTTTATACTTTTTAGAAAAACTTGAAAATAGAAAAGTTATCCATCATAAAGGTTAATTATTTTATATGTTGTTTGTCAAAAATCCATGTATTTACTGTCTAAGGCAATTTATATTTTTTGTAAAAGATTAAGATATGGTGGGGACTGGCAAAATTGTGGGTAAATATTTACAAATTATTTTATTCACGTTAGTAACAAGTAGATATTTACTTTTGTTCTTGGTTGTGCATTTGTTGTTGTTGAACATTTTGATTAACATTTTGTTGTTGTGGTTGTTGATAAATTTGTGGATACATCATTGGAGGATAATAAACTGGAAAACCATATGGTGTTTGATTTCCCATCATGTTATTGCTATTCATTTGTTGAGGTGGCATAGTAATAATAATTGGAGCACTTGTGAAGGTTGAAATTTCAGAACGATCATCAACTGTGTGTTGTTCTTGTGCATTATTATTATTGCTACTGTTAGGAATATAATTTTGTGGCATAACCATAGTTGGTAATTGTTGTGGTGGAATAACAGGTAATGGCATTGACATTGCTTGACTTGATTTCATTGTCTTTTCTAATTCTTCAATTCTTCTTCTTTGTTTCCTTACAACAACCATTAAGGAGATTGCAGTAACAAATAAAACAAAAACAATTAAGGACATTGGGAAACTTAATCCAAAAACTAAACCAAAACTATTTCTTTGATAACAATTATGATTATCAACATATGGCTTGGAAGGTGAAGATGAAGATTTAACATTGACACTAAAACTATAACCACCAGTCAATACAAAATAATTTGGATTTCTAATTGCAATATAATATCTCTTATAATTATAGGCATAATGAGAAATAGTTTTAGTACTGGAATAACTAGTTAAATAATACATGTTAGTATAAGAATATTGTGTTGGTAAACTAGATGTTTGGATATAAAGTTGTGCTCCATTTCCCTTTGCACTAATTTCAATAGTTGCACTTGTATCATAAGCATCTAAATAGAAATAGTTCCAAGCATAAGCTGCTAAGCTTGCAGAAGATACTTTATAACCACTAAATAATTGTACAATTGTTGAATTTGTTTGTGATACTGCTGATCTTTCTAATAATACATCACTACTTTCAATTTTATTTATTTCCTTCAAATCTTCTTGTTCTGCCTTGACCACCAAAAGGAAAGCAATTAGAAGTGTAGAAAGCAACACTACAAATAGTTTGTTTAAACTACCACGGTTAGCAAAATTCATTTTGGTGTTTTTTTTTGAAAATGAATTTAAGATTTTAAGCTTGGTTAGCTCTTTATTAGAACCGGTATTAGAGATACAATAGAAAAACCAAAGACGTTGGCAAGTAAAGTGGAAGGGAAAATGCTTGTTGTTTTATAGTAAATACTTGTTTGGGTTTTTCAAAACATATTCGTTGTATAACAACCACTTAATGTTTAATGAGTTTAAATCTACAAACATTTTTAATTAATAAATTTTAATGAGACAATTACAAGCTGAATCTAAGTGTTCTAAAAATTGAACCCAATCAAAGTTTTTTGATATTTTTTAAAAAATAATTTTTGGCCGAAAAAAAAATAATTTAACACAAAGTTAGTGGTCTTAACAACAAAATTCACAAAAACAATAATGCAACCATCTTCTTCCTCTACACCAACATCATCTGATTCATCATCAAGTGGAATTTCTTCCATGTTTAATATAAAAAATGTTATTGTTGCATTAGGTGCTTCTGCAGCAGCTGCCGTTGGTTTTGTAATTTATAAAATTTTAGCAAAAAACAAAACAACAAAAACTTTAGCAAAAAAGATTGAAACTGAATCTAAAAAAACAAATATCACTGTTGGTGAACAAACTATTAAATATTTACTAACTGATGCTAAGCTTGATAGTTCATGGAAAGAATTTTCTCAAAAGAAGATTGGTGTTACCTTTAAGATTCCAAATAAATTAGAACCTGAGGTTGCTACACAAGGAAGCGTAAATACAATTACCCTAATTGATCCTTCCGAAATAAACCCAATGACTGGACAAATGGGCGACGGTTCCGCTACAATGGTAACTGTTGAAGAGGCAAATACAGATGCAAAAACTTATTTAAAACAAAATTTAAGTCAAATTCAACAAACAAATGTTCCTTTCAAAATTCTAGAAGAAAAAGAAGTTAAAGTTAATGGTTTAGATGCAGCTCAAATGGCAGCTGAAATTACTGGTCAACAAACTGTTCGTATGTTTTCTATCGCCATAAAATCTCCGCATGAAAATAAAGTTTTTATGGTACAACATATCGCAACTAACATGAAAAAGTACGATCAAAAAATTGAAGAGCTTAAAAACATTGTTAGAACCCTAAAAATAGAAAAGGGTGAAAGTTACGGAAAAGTTTTTTACACCAACGTTAAGCGCGGTTTTATTTTACCGTTACCAAATCCAAGTTACTTTGCAATTAAAAGTAAACAAGATTTACCAACAAATTTAAAAGATTTAAATGTAGAATGTTATTTAGTTAATTATACTAAAGAAGATAAAATTGAAAAGGAAATTTGTATTATTTCAAATGAAGAAAAATTAACATTTGAAGAATTTGTTGAAAAACAAAAAGTTAAAATTTCACAATTAAAAGATTTTAATTCAGTTGGTAATTTAAAAGTTGCAGGAGTTAATGCAGTTGTATTTAAATATATTAGTGAAGGTGAATCTATTCCTGTTCATGTTGTTGCATCTAAAGAAGGATCTTCAATGGAAAAGTCTGAATATGAATTTATTGAAATGTATTTACAAAAAGATGGTGTTAATTATATTGTAACTGGACGTGCATTACCTGAGGTTTCTAGTCAATTTAGTGTTGAAGCATTAACTTCAATGAAGAGTCTTAAATTTATTGAAAATTTATCAATTAGTGAAGATCAATTAACTTATGAAAATTCTGAATTTAATTTTAAGATTTGTCAACCAGTTAAATTACAAGCAACAATTAAAGAGAATGCTTCTGATAATCCAATTTGTACAATGTTAGTTCAAAATGATGAAAGTGGTATGCCTTTAGAGACTTTAGTTGCTACTGTTAAATCTTCACCAATTATACCAATTAAACTTGATAGTCTTAATAGTTTAGAACAAATGGTTAAATCAGAGATTCAAATGTTACAAATGTATACTGGTGGTCATTCTGTTGCAATGAGTAGAGATAAGAAACTTAAAATTAATGGATTTGATGCTTTCCAAATTGTTTATAGTATGTTAGATCCAATGACTGGTGAAAATTTAGTTATACATCAAACTGGTTTGATGATGGGTGAAAATGCTGTCATTCTTAAATCTTATATTTATCAACAAGTTTATAATGATAAGATTGGTAAATTATTTGACGAAATTCACAGTAATTTTGTTGCAAAGAAATAAATTATTGTCAATGTTTGGGTCTTTTATTAATTTACAATGTTTTAGCTCATAATATTTGATATCTATCGTTCCAATAAAAACTATAAAAAAGCAAATGAATGTATTAAAAAATGTATAAAAATCTATAAATTATTATTATCTAAACTATAAACAAAGTTTTCTATTTAAAAGTTTAAAAACAAAACCAATCGAAACCATTCGAAGTTGTCAACGTGCATATTTCGAAGTGAAACGTCAAAAAAATAAATTTTGGAAAAATATGTTAAAAGGATTTTATTTTGAACTGTTAGGTGGTGATATTTTAAATTTAAAAAAAAGTTGTAAAATTTATGAAAGTGATTTATATTTTAGATTAGGTATGACTTATGGTGATTTACAAAATTTTGAGAAGGCAATAGATTATTTTTAAAAGTATTTGATTTACAAAAGAAACAAGATATTATTTAGGGATGTGTTATAATAATATTGGTTGGTGTTATAAACATTTAAATAATGAAGAAAAAGCTTGTGAATATTATAGTAAGGCTATAGAAGTGTCTGGAGGTAATGTTGTTTTATTTTATACAAACAGAATTAAATCATTAAAGGCTTTAAATAAATATAAAGAAGCCATTGATAATTGTGTAAGTTTTATTTTAAATATTTTAATAATTTAATTTTAATACTAATTAGAATATTCTTTAAACTATGTGTGAAATTTTATGTGAGTTGGGATTTCTTCATCACTTGAAA
>CADWAF010000124.1:0-12757 GCA_902984215.1 Willaertia magna
TTGCCTTTCCACTAAATTTGATTGACAAAATTGAATCAATTTATTGTACGAGCAGAGGAAGTATTTTACAAACAAGTAAGGAATTCATCTGCATTGGTGAGATTGCCAGAAATGTTGGAACTAATTTTGGAGATATTCACGTAGCTCGTTTGGAAAGAAAATTTAATTTAAACCACGTTACAACAGGTCCTTGGCATTGTATGTTTTATTTTAAAGAAAAGCACAGTTCTAAAGATTTAATTTATTTTTTAAACAATTTACAAAATATGATAAATAATACATTCCCTCTTTGTGATATTGATATTTTAACTTTCGAATAACTGATAAAGAACTTTAATATATTACGAGGCTTTGCCTTAAGAATTTGATTCAGGTATAAAATTGCTAATGAATTAACATATTTTTTTATGTTGTTTTCCTCCCAATAGCCAGTTTTTTTGAAATTGAAATAAGCAAGAAAAATAAGCTTATTTGTTTGGTCGAACTTAAGTAATTGTTGTTTGATCTATTTTACAATAAACTCTAAACTGCTTCGTTCCTGATATTTTCCTCTTTCTATTTTATACCACTTTTTAGAATACGAGTCGTTTCTAGTGTTGTACTTGTTGTCACATTCGTAATAATAGTACCAATTTTTTTTAGCTGGAAAAAATTTGCGTTTCAGTGCATTATTAACTTTTTTGTCTAATCGCATTAAAAATCTGTCAATTCCTATTACGGTGTTGAATCGGTCGTCCTTAAAATATTTATCTTCAGCAATGCTGTCACTTGTTTGATGTAATCTATTTGGGAGGTTGTGAGTATTTAACATTTTTTTTTGATTTTCTTTAACCAAGCTACGCAGCTCAGTAACGGCGCAATTCAGTAAATTGTGAATTTGAAAATTATTTATTCTTCATTATTTGAATTAAATTATCAATTGATGCATTCGTATTTTGCATAAAACTTTCTGCGTATTTAATTCTATCTGTTTGTGTTCCTTTCTTATGATTAATACCACTTGTACTTCTAGCTAACTTAACAATTGCATTCTCATCTTCTAAACAATATTGATTATAAACCTTTCCATAAATCTTATATAACTGAACCATACCCTTAGCTACTTCCATTGCATTCCAATGTAAAGCTTCTTTTATATTTAATAATTTACTTAAAATAACTTTAATATCTGGATATTCTTCATTCTCTTCTTTAATTAAAGGTGCTTCTATTTGTGGATTAATAATTGCTAAATCTCTAATTCTCTTTTCATTAATTAAATTATTTAATAAATCTCTTTCTTTTGCTGTATCAGTAATTTTTTGTAAATCATTATAAATATTATATCCAATAATTATTTTATATTCTTTTAAAATTTTACAAACTTTTTTACAACAACTACCAAAACTAACTTCATTTAAATCTTTATTTGTTCCAATAAATTGTTCAAAAACAACTTCTTCTTTATCATTTACAATAATAATATAATTCATATTTAAACCTAAATGAGATCTTTGTTTCTCACATCTTAAAGCAATAAATTTATTCTTATTATTCTTAATTTGTTGTTTATCATTTGATTGATGATCATCTGATGAGGCCTCTAAACTTTTTGATAAAATTCTTTCAGCTATAGAAAGAGTATGATCTTTATCTTTAACTAACTTCTTTTCATCCTTTTTCTCTTCCTCTTTATTCTCATCATCATTATCTGAATCTGAATCATAAAGTTTCTTCTTTTTATTATTCACTAAATTCCTCATCATTTCAAATTGTTCAGTTATTGAAGTTTCATCTGCAGTTAATTTATCTAAAGTATGTGATAAATCTTCCTTTTCTTGTTCTTTTTGTAATTGTTCTTTAATATATTCTTCATGTAATCTTTTCTTTTCTTTATCTTCTCTTTTTTTAAGTTCAATTTCTTTTTTTTTGAAAACACTTTCGGTATGTCCAGAACCGATAATACCGGAGGCGATGGTAGTAATTTTTTCATTGTTGGCTTTGCCGAATTTTTTGTGTGCTGGCATTTTTTTTTTGAAATTGGTTTTAAACAATTTGTTGGAATTTCAAAAAGGTTGTGGAATTAATTACAAAAAAAACATGTTACCTTAAGGAAAAGGAATAATTAATTTAATAATCAAAAATAAAATTATAGTAAAACGGAATTGGATTCACTTCTTTTTCTAAAGTATTTTATGTTGAGGTAAATAATAGTTTTCTGAACGTGGAAAACTTTTCCCGCTGGAGGAGACTGTTCAATTTTTTTTAAAAAAAAATGTCTGAGAAGACAGAAAGACAATTAATTCAAAATTTATTGTCGGAATTGGATTCAGACAATAAAACTCCAAAACACTTTCAAGAATTACTTTCGGTATTAAAAAAGAATTCAAAACCTATTAATCAATTTGTTGTTGAAAACTTTTGGAAATTTCTTAAAGTAGTAGAAACGGAAATGGAACAAAATGAAATGTAAGTTCTTTTTTGATTATAAAAGAATAACAACAATAAAAACAAATGAAATGCTAGAAACCCTTCAGCCTTTACTTGTTACGGATTTCTTTCACATCATGAAGTCTTTTGTAAACATTTTACTTCCACCCAAATGGAAAGTTTTTTCACTTGTGTATTAAAACATATTAACGTCTCAAAGAAAAGTTTAGCTTTATCTGTTTGGTGTTTAGGAGTTCAAAGATTTTCATTGAATGAAACAAATCAAAACCCAATAAGAAAATTTTCCAGTAAAATATTTGATGCTATTCATTATGCAATTAATAATCCTTTTCAATCTGTCACAACAATATGTGAAGCTTTAAACACTTTATTGGTAATGATTGGTCAACTACAGGAAGTGTCTATACAGTATTTTAATATTTGGATAGTAGATGTAATTGATTGTTTGTTACATGAACAGAAAAAGTAAGTTTTCTTTTATTCTCTTCTTATTTAATACTTTTAACAAATAAAAGTATTTGTTTAGCGGCTGATAAGATAATGGATCATTATATAGTTAAAAATTCGCTTTCACAAAATCCAACAGATAAATATAAAATTTCTGAAAACGATTTAAAAGAGACTTCTAAAAAATTAGCTGAGATTTCTACTAATTTATTACAAAAATTACAAAAATCATTTCAATCAAAAGATAATGACATTCAATTAATATCAATAAAAGCATGGGGATTTATAGTCTATTTATTACAAAAGAAAATAATGAATGAAACAATAACAAATCCTTTTTTAGATTTAATTAGAACTAAACTGAAAACAAATAAAGAAAATAAAGAAGTTGATAATAAATTAGTTTGTGACGCAATAGAACATGCTTGGACCTTTTTAATTAATAATTTTATTATGGACAAAAAGTTTCATACTTCAAAAGGAAAATTTACTCTTGTTGTGAAACCACTTATTTTACATTTAAGTAATAATACAGATAAGAAATTAAGGGAGATTTGTTTTAAGAAAATTATTTATTTAATTTTACCGGTGGCTTCAAAGAATTTTACAATGGTATTTGAAAATATTGGAAAAATATTTTTTGATTGCATTACAAAAGAACCAGATACTTCTTTTCAAGAACAATTAATATTATTTTTATCAAATTGGATTTCCAATAAGAATGATATTAGTTTATTAATACAAAAGGAATATACTTACTTATTTTCAAGCCCCTGTTTAAAAGCTGATGCCTTTGGACCTGAAAGTTGTGAAGATAATGATAAATTATTATTATTGTCAATACAGAAGTTAGAATTTATAGAAAAAAATTTTAAATATATTTTTGAAGGATTTTTAGAGAAAATTGTAAATAATTTTATACAAAAATTTAATGAAGAGAATGCAAAAAGTTTATCATCAGTTTTAAATATTTATTATCGTTCTTTATGTTTAATGATTGGATCGTATTGTTCTCTCAAAAATTTGGATGAAAAACTTACAAATATTTTAAGAGGGATATTGACGAGGCTGTTGCGGTTTTGTGTTGAGAATATTAAACAAAGCTTTTGTGACAATGCACCTTTAACTAAAGAACGTAAGTTATATTTTAAAAGTGTTTTAACATAAGTATTTATAATATAGAGCTTGGATGGACACAAGAGATATCATTGTCTTTTATTAAAAGCTTTATTGATATTATACCACTTCATGTACTTTTAAAATTTAATATTGATATTAACCAAATTACTGGAATACCAGTTTTAAATTCGAACAAATCATTAATTATTTCAACAATATATTTTTTATTGGAATCAGTTTGTAAATCACCTCAATCAGACAAACTAAGAGATTTAGTGGTTAATATTTTCAATAGTTTCGTTACCAGAGTACTAGGTGAGGATCATGACCTACCCAGTTTGTACTGTGATTCAATGGTAAGTTGATATCCCTTAATTATTATTTCTTTATGATAACCTTAATTAATTCCCAATATTTTATAGAAAAATATTTTACCTAGTTTATTGGATGAATTGATACAACTTCCAACTGAATTACAAAGAACAGAAACTGATATATCTCCATTGGTTTCTATATTTACCCAAATCTGGAAATCTTCTCTCAAAACTGTAAGAAACGAATTAAAAACGACAGAAATATGCTTTTCAATGTTGGAAAATAAAAATATAGAAAAGAATATTTCTAGTGAACTTTTACATAAGAGGAAAACTTTAGCAAATAATTTAAAGAATTATCTTTCCACAAATATTGATAAAAATTTACAAAAGAATTTAAGCGCAAATATTATACATCCTGATTTCTTTAAAACTTTATTATCAAAATTATTATTTTATCCATTCGATATATTTGCAAAACTATTTTACAATAATATTATAAACAGTTTAGATAATGAAATGTATTCTTTGTGGAAAGAAAGTATTTTAATTTATGCTAATATTTTAAATGGATATAACTCTCCACCAATTAATCACATTAACAAACAATTAAAATCTAATTTAAAACATGTACATTTACAAACTGTTGTGAATGAATTATCTGACAAGGTACAAGTTCAGTATGTTGAAATGCTAACGAATGAATTAACAAATAAGAAACAATCTAATGAGAGTAATAATACCTATGGTAATTTTGTTAGTTGGTTTGAATATGGTTCAAAATTATTACTGATTATTTGTCAAACATGTCATGAATGTCAACGATATGATGTACAAATACTTTCTACCCCTTCTGGAAAAGAAACAATACATAATTTATTAAAGATTTTAAAGCATTTTATTTGGATGATGTTTGATTTTAAAAAACAGGTTGACTTGAAAGTATTTCCAAATTTTGAGGTTGACTTAATGTATGAAATGAA
Organism: Willaertia magna; assembly: GCA_902984215.1. Lineage (NCBI taxonomy): Eukaryota > Heterolobosea > Eutetramitea > Acrasida > Naegleriidae > Willaertia > Willaertia magna. The sequence continues at coordinate 5,294 of CADWAF010000124.1, forward strand.
AAATTTATTAACATTATCAAAAAATTCAACACATTCCATCGAATTCGCTCTACAATTTGCTGAAGAAATTTTATTTGAAGGAGAGTTTACAAAGTTATTTGAAATGAAAAGAAATACAAATAGTGGGGCAGCTGAAGATATGTTAAAGTTTGGTAATTTGGTAAGTACATTTTTCAATTTTATTTAATATTATTAGTGTGAAAATTGTTGGGAATCTGTTTTAAATCTTTTAAGTAAATGGTGTTTACAAGATGGTGTTAATTTTGATAATTCACTTTTACAAAAAATTGAAAAGATATTTATTTTAGGTTTCGATTTACAAAGAAGTGCCAAAATAAGAAAAATGACAGTAAATTTCTGGAATAATACTTTTTGTAATTCAAAATCAAATTTAAATTATTCAGAAGGATTAAAAAAAGTAATACTCGAATTAGTTGATAAGGAAGAAAATGGTAAAGAGAAATTCCCTAATTTTATATTCCCTCAAAAACAAAAGGTTGTTGACAAGATGGAAGATGAAGAAGAAGAAGAAAATGAAAAGAAGAGAAAAAGAAATTCTGAAGTGAATTTATCTTCTACTAGTACTTCTTATAGTTTTCTTTCAAATAATTCTTCCAAGTTAATTAGTCCAGAAATTCAAATTAAAAAGGAAACAACTAAAAAGGCAAAGTTGACAGAATCACAAAAATCAAAAATTAGAGAGCAAAGAGATACTAGAATAGTTTTTCCTGGAATGAATCCAAGTTTATTGAGTCCGAGTGATTCTTTATTGTCAGGAGATAGCACAGATGATGATATAAAAAGTCCAAAGAAAGAAGTGATTAATATTAGTGATGTATTAATGCCAAGCACAAGTAAGAACATAAAGAAAGAAGAAAAACACAACAATAATGAAGAAGAAAGTGAAACAATTTCCATAATTAGTACTCCAAAGAAAGAGTCAACAACTGTCAATTTAGTTACACCAATTAAAAAGGATGAAACTACAACGCCATCTATGGAAGAACTATTTGGTAAATTAGAATCAACTCCAAAACTACCAAGCAATAATGTGAGCCCATCCATTACTTTTTCAATTAATACAAATTGTAATAATCCTATAGAAAGTACTACTAATGGTGCAAATAATAATGCAAGTAAGGCAGCAACAGCAGTAGAAAGGAAATTATTTACAGATCATGAGGTTCATACTTCTTCTGATAAATATCCATTATTAATTACACCAATTAGACCAAATGTGGAGTTAAAAAAAGAAGAGGATTTAGAAGATAAAAATGATATGGAGAAGTTATTAAGCCAATTGAAAACTCCAAAGAAAGTTAGATTTGGAGATGAAAATAGTAGTAACAACAATAATTCAGGAACAACAACTGGTGAGCTTTCCATTATGGATCGCTTGAAGCAAGTAGAGAAAATGATTCAAACAAAAGAAACTGGAAAGAAAGTATTCCAATCCTCACAAGAAAGAAAAGAAGTTACTAAGAAACTTTATGACTTATTGGGATTATTAATCGATAATAATGATTAGGGTGTTGGTCAACCCCTTAATACTTAATATTTGAATCAGAGGAATTTATTAATTTTATTGAATATTATTGTCGCAAGTATTCGGTTTCTTCATAATTTTTTTGGAAATACCTCAATTTAACGCAAGCTACTATAGCAATCAAAAGTGTGACAACATTTGTAAACGCTAAAATAGGTGTAGAAATAACAAAGGCTACTCCTAAAGAATCTTTTTGTTTCAAGAATTCGTCAGCGCAAACAGTATTATCAGAATTATCACAAGCTAAACACCAATCCTTTGTAATTGAGTTACTATTTGTACCACTAATAAAAGAATTTAAAGGACAAAATTCGTCTGCACACCCTAATGATTTTAAGACCAAAGGAGTAAAACTAGTATCATTAAATCCATGATTATAAACAACTCTAATAGATTTAGAACCATCACTCATTTGATGCAATTCAAATGCCATATTCGTTCCATAAGGTGGTTGGCCTCCTAGATAAGGATAATCTTCAGTTAACATTAAACCTGCAGCTAAAAATTGTAAAGTTGTGTCATGTGCAGAATAATGAATATATTTCTTTTGTAAAGATTGCATATTTTCAATAAGAGTTTGTATCAATACACTCATTCCTTCTTTTCCACAAACTTTATAATTATAAAATAAAATTAAATAATCATTTCTCATACTATCTATTTGATTCCAATTCTCTAATACCCATTGAATACTTAATAATTGATGAGATATTTGAACAGTTAATAAATCAAATAAAACTCCAATACTATCATCCCCATTGGTCCAGCCAGTTTCAGCATACAATCTATCAATGAAATCTCTATTCTTTGTAAAAAAATTAACGTACGGAATAGATGTTTTAACATTTTCATATCTTCTAATAACTGTATTACATAATTGAAAACCTAATAATAAACTATCCTTTACTTCAGATACTGTGTGAATTGGTAAAGCTTGAGTACCATTTGGTAAAGAAAAGGAATTAATTCCATTTTGATTAGGATCTAATGCTTTTGCACCATTATGTGGAAATAATCCCATAGAGGCACTCCAAATACTCATCAATGTACGATCTACATCAGTTGATCTAAAATAATAATGAGTTTGATTGTAATGAGTATCTATTCCTATAATTTTTGAAGATGATGAATCTACAATATATTTATTTCTAATTATTTCTCCCATTTGAAAGCATTGTCTTTGACCTAAACCTGTTAATTGACCTTCACTTAAACCTAGATAACTATACCAATTTATTGGATCCTTTGGAATATCATATCCTTTAACCCAAGGTGTTCTATCGCAATGACGAGAGATAACCTGTACCTGTACAATTCCTTTACTTGTAGCTGCAAAAACCGAGGTAAAAAGAGAAAGAATAAAAGATAATGCTAATAGTAGTGTTTGCTTTTGCATTTTTTTTTGGGCGCGGGATTTGCAAAGTTGTTAAATGATGGATGATAATTAACTCCATAAAATTTGTAATTTAATAAATTTACAGTAGATAGTTGTAAAATATATTTATTCAGTAAATACGTCAATATCACTAAGTGAAAATGTATTGTTTACTATTCTTTGTAAATTATTTGTAAAATAAATTAAATCTTTAGAACTATGCTTTTCTTTAAAATAAAATATACAATGCCAAGGACCTGTTGTAACGTGATTTATACCATATTTTCTCTCCAAACGAACTGCATGAAGATCTCCAAAATCACTTCCACTATCTCTAGCAATTTCACCAATACAAATAAATTCCTTACTTGTTTGTAAAATAGTTCCTCTACTCATACCATAAACTGATTCAATCTTATCAACAAAATCAACTGGAAATGCCTCTTAATCTTTTCTATTTTCATTTCTTTCTTAAAAGCAATAGATTGTTTAAAACGTTGGTGTGTATCTAACATTACAATAGATATTTCACTTTCTAAATTTTTAAATAAATCTTCAGGTAACATTGACAAACTCTTTTTTTCAAACATATCTAACCTTTCTTTAATTGGTGTCACTAAATGCTTTGAAATATTAATTGTCATTTCCCCTTCCATTGTTAAATACTTTTTATAAATATTTAATGCCTTTTCATATTTTCTATTTTCCAATTCTTCTAAATCTTGTTCGCTAACATTTGGAATTTTGCTATTGGTTTTATCTTTCTTAATTTCAACATGTATATCAGTAACTACTGTTGAAGTTGAGGTAGATGCACTACTGGAATGTTTCATTTCAATATTGTTAATTTCACTTCCAGAAGTTGTGGAATCATCAAAGAATTTCATTTGTAATTCTACAATTTCATCACACATTGTTTTATATTCTTGTATCTCTTCTAAAAAACAATAATTTTCAACAGAATGTTCCTGTTTACAGTAATTTTTGAATAAATGTCTTAATCTATCATTATTTAAGGTATCAATTAATAATAATGCATTTGCTTTCTTCCATCTATCATTGTACATACTATCTCTATTAATTGCAAATGCAAAAATCATCACTACTGCAGGTAAGAAAGCTAAAATGGCAATTGCAATAATAATTAAGCTGACAAGTACAAGTACTTTGTTAAGATTTGTTACTTCATCTTGTCGCTTAAGGATATAATCGAGTAACATATCGATACCTTGCTTGTATTGATTTTTATAACTAAGAAAGTTTGGATTTTCATAAATATAGGCTACAGCTTCTTTTCCTTCACCTTCTTCTATTAGTTCTTTAATATAGTCATATTCTTCATCTAAATGGTTTTCTGCATCTTTGGTTGTTGTATTAAATTCTTCAGCTTTTGCAGCAGGAAGTTTTTCTATTAATTCGTCTATTATAGTATCTTCTTCATCATCATACTTGTCTAATTTTTCTAAATAACTATGATTTCCTGAATACGCAGCTAATAACAAGGTATTAGTTCTTAAATCTTCATAGTTAATAATATTTCCTCTCATCACCAATACATCTACGTCCATGTTATTCGATTCAATGAATGAGCTGACAATCAAGCAAAATAATATTACATATACCACTGTGTTTAAAAACATTCCAAGCAATGAAAGCACCTTAACAGTGGACAATTCTAGGTCTCCAAGACATGTTCTTATCTTTATAATCTTTGTGTTCTTTCTCTTTGACATACTACCAGATGATTTCATTTGTCAGTTTAATGTTTGGGGGATATGTGTTGGTTTTTTTAATTTAATGCAATGGTTATTTCATTTTGAGGGGGATAAATAGTAGTGAACATATGCCCCGCGATACAATTATGGCTATTGCGGGTATCTCTAAAAATACCCTTTTACCAACAAGGTTATACATAGGTGAGCTATTGGAGCTGCAAACAGTTAGATCTTCCAAAGGAGTGCTATGAAATGACGATAGATCAAGTTGATCTCAATTTAGATCAGGACTACTACCTCACAAACAATTAGTATTTGTATTAAAGTGTTGTTGTGATTTTAATCTTTCCCACTCTCCCAACCATGACCTTTCTGGGTGTTTTTCTTGGTTACTGTTTAGAATTATAAAAGTACCAAACAAGTCCTCCAAATTTTCCTCATTTCCCTTTGGGTTTCTTTCCAGATTCTGTAACTTCGTCTAAAAGCTGTGGCCAGTATTTAAATAAATCTTTACCTCTTTTCTTTGACAGAGCTTTAAAAATGATATCTTTTTCAATAAATAAATCTAAATCCACATACCACACATGAACATATCTTGTTCTGTTACTACACACGTTGTAAAAAAGATGGCAAAAAATCATTTCTCCTTTTACTCTGTCTTTACGAATAGGTCTTTCTTCAAACTCTGCTGGTTTTGCAACATTAATTAGGCAATCATACTTTTGGTCATGAACAAAGGTTTGTACAAAAGTGAAATCTCTCATTTTCATAAATTTTGCAAGATTGACTCCAAAACTTGTTTTTGAAAAAGAAATTGGTTTGTTTTTAGCCAAATCTATTTCTTCTATTGCATGTGTATGTAAATCATCCACTAACATATTATCATGTCTAAGTCCTCTAAATAATTAATTCGAATTTAATTAGTCAATTAAAATAACTTACTCTTTATCTGAAAATGTAGCAAACACATCCCTCACATGAAACGGTAAATCCATTACTATCTTTCCTAAACGCATTCCTTTTGTATTCGAATTTCCAATAATATAATGTGTTTTACTTGTATATGTAGTGCAATGAGCTAATTGTTTTCCAACAACTTTTGTTTTCTCATAAATTACTTCCCAATCCGGAGAATCCTCAGCGACTGTCAACGCAAAATAAATATCTCTTTCAGATAAATGTGGTGTTTTAAAATCTTGTGGATTATAACGAATATCCACTTTAAATCCTTTACTTGCATCAATACTTATCGCTCTAGTAAAATCTTCTCCTTTTTTTAGTAAAAAGTTTTTTAATTGTATACTTCTCTGAAAACGTAGGAAATGATCCATTTTCAAATCTGAATGAACACTAAACTCAATTTCATTAAATAAATTCTTGAATAATTCAATTGTTTGTAAAATTGTTTAAAGAAAAGAATTCTCTACTTTCTTTTACTCATTTCAGGAAATATTACAATATATTTTCCAATTTGAAAAGACATGGTCAACTTTGTTTAATTAATACTTTTTATTTTACAGTGGGTGAGTAATTGACTATGTTGTTTCTTTAATTTTTTTACAAGTATTTTGCTCGTTCTCTAAATGTAAAGACATCTGTTGATTGTAAAAAGTTACTCTAAACGGTTATATGAATGGGGATAATTATTTTAATTATAATAGTTACAATAATTTTAAATGAACCATTCACTTCTACAATTAACTATTAAAAATATGTTGTTAATGAATATTAAAATTTAAAGCATTTAAAACTCGGAAGTAAATTAGTATTCGTTTAATTATTTAATTTACATCCTAGCCTTCCCATTGTTTGTTCAAGAAGGCTTACCCGGCATTCATCTGTCTTTCAAATTTTTTAACAATTTTAAAAAAAATAAATTTTCTTCCGATTTAAAATTTTTACTCAACAAAGGATAAGCCTTCAAAACTATATGACTGATCACACAACAAAGAGAAAGAGTAATAATACAGGTATTCCTCTCTTTCGTAATATTTCATTCTTTTCCATTTTCATTCAAACTATACATCTCATCTATTCCATTTATTATCTTTTCTATTTATTACCTTCTCTATTTAAATTATTTTCTTCCTTTTCTTCTTTTAATAGTAACAATGGTGATGATACCAAAGAAAATAATTTAATAAATAATCCATTTTATTTAAATGAACAAAATGAATTAAAGAAATATGAAATTTTATTTAAATTTATAATTTTAATAATTATTGGGATAATTAGTGGATTAATTTATGATAATTTAATTTTAGGTATTACTCCAACTTTATTAAGATTTTCAAAACAAAAAAATGTTGAAAGAACAAATTTATTTTTAAATTTACAAAAAATAAGATTTATTTTACATATTTTTTCTTTACCTTATTTATTTTTTGTATGTTGTATAATTATTACAATGGATTTTCATTTAAATAATTTTTATACTATGTTTTTTAGAGTTATAACTTTTATAATTAGTTCTTATTTAAGTTTTTCTGGATTAATTCATTTTAAAATAAAATTACAATCTTATTTATATTATGAATTAGATGAGAAAACTAATTTTATTTATTCTACAATTAGTTTATTTAGAAAAGATAAGAAAGAAGTAATGAAATTTATTTTTACTCCTTTATTTGTTTGTTTTTCATCTTTAATAATTGCTTTATATGGATATTATTTTAATAATAAAATAACTTCCTTTAAGTATATTATTTTTGGAAGTATTTGTGAAATTTTATTAGCTGGAATTCCTTTTTATAAAATACTTTCGAAGGGGATTCATGGATTATTAATGAATTTTGGAGAAATTATTTATATGCAATGTTTTTATTGGT